>JASTWP010001612.1:0-65519 GCA_030770255.1 Temnothorax ravouxi
TATTGCATCTCACCAAAATTACCAGAATTCTCTTAAATCTTTAAAGTCTAGCGAAACATATATGTCCCGACATGTTTAAAAAATCGTATCTCTAGTAAATACGAAGCTATTAAAGATCAACTGAAGCTTATTTTAAAGAGAATTATTTAAACTTTAACTAAAAAATATTGTGATAAATACAATTATAAAAATAAGAATAAATTATTTGTCAAGTAAAATCGTTAGGTTCTCGGAATAATCGTGAAATGTTATAAACATAATATATAAACGCGCATAATTTTCAGATATTTCAATGATAGGAGAAATAATTATTGAAAAATAATTTAATGTTTTGAAATAACTTTTTGTTTTGACTTAATTTTGCAACAATCACAAAAACTTTTAAAAATAACTGAAAACTTTTAAAAATAACTGAACAAATATGCATCAATTCTCCAAAAAAGTCAAACCTAGAAAGGTTCAACTATTGTACACACAAAATCAATCATAAGATTTGACTCATATTGAAACATTACGTAGGCTGCTCACTTATCTCCTCAATCGCCGAAGGTCACTAAGTGTAAATCGTCACCACCTACGTACGTTTCGAATTTCATCGTTCAGGGACATCATCTGAATGAACTTAAGTGTCCATTGCTAGGCTCAAAAACAGCTTGTAATTTAACATTTCACCGACAAAACGCATAAAACTGTACACTTTATATGAACGTAATATATGTTACCAACAGGACGCATATAGGGGAAACCGGGGCGAAGTCGTCACTATTTTTTTCGGTGCAGATTTTTAACAAAACAAATAATTTTAGTAAAAATGTGGTATACCGTTGTAAAGAGTGAACCCTTGGCTACAAAATTTATACGGACATTTTTGGTCTACGTCGCTTTGTTCAACTGGTACAGAGTGAAAACGACAAAGGTGCAAAAATTAAAATGTCAAAAATTGCCGGGGCGGAGTCGTCACTCCATTCTTAGACCGAATTTAAATGAAAATTCATAATTCCGATCATGAAAAATGATAGAGGATACATTTTATTAATTATTTTTTAATGGAAAAATGAAAACATTAATTAAGAACACGATGACGGAAAATAATTACAAGAAAAGCGCACACACTTATGTGCCCTATACGCTCGCATATTTCTCGTTAGCTCTATTCTGTCATCTCTGAGCAGACGGAGCACATATTATCTAAGTCCTCGCCGGAATCCGACCACTGCTGCTTCTTTGACTTTGATTTTCGCCGGAAGCCTCCATAATATAGCTTGGTGACGACTTCCCCGGACACAAGTTTCAAGTTTGGTCGCTCATAAAATATTAGAAATCAATGAAAATAAAAAAACTTTACTGAATTCGTGTTCAGCATGCGCATTACTCTTTAGAATCACTTACTTTGAGATTCGGAGACACAATAAAATTTAAGATATTACAAATTTTCGACGCGCAAAAATTTACTTTTGACTCCGGAAAACACGTTTACCTTGATAAGAATCACAACATGGCACATATATAACTTCACTAAACTACATTGGTCACGTGGGCATCATAAGCCGCGTTTACAGTATTAATGGCGAGTTCACACAACATACAGATTTCGAGATAATTGCAATGACGACTCCCCGGTGACGACTTCGTCCCGCCTCCCTTAGTTTTTTTTTATGTAGGGAAAGTGGGGTAATAGTGCGCACTTCTAAGGTAAATCTATTAATACAAAATGTGTGTGTGTGTGGCTTTTATATAGTTATATTTAATTTAAATGCACCTATGGAACCTTTAAACGTTTGTCTACAAGTATGTGAATTCATACTTGATAATAATTTTTTCATTAAATATTTATTGAGCAATATTTAGGACAATGTAAAGTCGGGCAAAAATAAAAGTGGCGGGTAATAATGCGCAGTTTGGAAATTGCCAGTGTCTGCAGCGGATAAATTTCGAAATATTTTGCTTAAATTATTAATTTTAAGTAGTAATATGAGTGATGATAAATAATTGAAAATTAAACGCGTAATTTAAAAAATGGAGAATTATTTAAAAAAAATTTTGCGAGTAGACCCGACTCATGGCTTCAACGCACGATTAATTCAACATAAATATATATAAATTTAAAATAAATAACTATATATACAGGGTGTGAGAAAAGTCTGGAAAGGTCAAATATCTCGAAAACGAAACGTTTCTGAAAAAAATGTTTTAGACAGAAATTGTTTGGTTTCGAAAGAGCCATAAGTTGGTACTATTGGTCTGATCTTGGATGTTCGTTTAAAGCTGACGTGAACGACACCTTTAATTTCTTAAGTGGAAAATATTTTTCAATGCATATTCTTCATAGCTAATTCGAGAGCTTTTGAAAACACTATATAATAAAGTATTTCTTCGTTAAAAACTTTTAAAATTATGAGGCTTGAAAGTTCTAGTATTTTGACATAAAATACAAAATTACCTCAAAAAAAGAGAAAGTGGTAGTATTATACCTCGAAAAAATATAAGTAACAAGTGGTAGACATAATCTTTATATCTCGAAAAATCTCGAAAAAATCTAAGCTGTAGTATCTTTATTTCCGAAAAATTATAACCCAAGTGATACACATCACAAAATTATGTTACCTTATCAAAAAGAAGAGTCGCGCTTCAAGTGATTTATTACAATTACAAAAAAGAAATGATATCTCTTTAAATTACAGCGCCAATTACAGAGAGAACATATATATTGCCTCAAAAAATAAATGTTGCACTACTTTGAAAAATCTTTACATTGTGTCAATTAAAAAAGAATGTATGATAACAATTTTATAAGATTAAAAAATTTTATTTAAATTTTACAAGGGAATACAAGATATACAGGGTGTAACAGAATTGTTGGTACTTTTCTCAGATTTAGATAGAGCGAGCCAAACTGAGTCGAAAAGTCATGTACCATTTTGCAATTTTCGCAATAGTTTATGAGTTATTAATGATTAAAAATCGCCGTATTAGCCCGCCCACCGCCAAATCCAAGCGCGCGGCGAGAAGCGGCCGCCCCGCGGTCCGCGCGCGGGCAGTTGTTTACTACAAGCGGCGATGATCACGCACGAGCGGCGCATAACGCCGGGCCCCCGTCCTGAGCGATAATAGTTTCTCGCCTTTTTTAAATAGAAATAAAATATTCTAACATAGAAAAATTTTTTGTGCGTACGTATGTACATACGTGTGTACATGCATACACAGAAAAATATCAATTGTACTGCTTAAAAAAGCGATTACTCAATTTATTTATTTTTTTTTTTAGTAAGTAACGGTTGTCTTTAAGGAAAGAATATTTTCTTGATAATAGTCTTAAAATGCACAAATTTTAGAAAGAGTCTTTATCATGTACTCGAAAGAAGAATTTATACTCCTTCAAAGAACATAATAAAATTTTATCAAAGAAAAATCAAAATTATAAATAAAGTAATATGAGGACCCTCGAGATTAAAATAGGAGAAGTCAAGGCTATGAGGGAGATGTCAGACGCAGATCACAGTGCGTAATATCAGAAATAACTGATTTATTCGTCGTTTTGATACATTACATCGATCCGTACGTTTCGGTTCAGTTTTCAGCCATCTTCAGCGGTAGTTACAGAAATTAAGTTACACGTTCTCCGTACCGTATAGTGAGTGTACTGATTCCAAGTATCAGAAACATAGACCAATTGATTCATATTCTGTAAATTTGTTTAATTAATGTTGAGATATTAAAAAGATCCCTTAGGAAATTCACCATTCGGTCTGAAAAACGTGGAATACAAAGCCATGTACATAATGAATACTCTCTGCGAGAAGACGTGACGATCTTATCGACACGACACATGCACAGCAATGATATGAAAGATCTTGCAAGAAGAGGCATGTCGTAGGTCAACACACCGGCGAGGATTATAACAAAGCACGATTTGACACCGTCTCAAAATGACACAGATTTTTTGCATCATGCATATGTCACGGTTTTGAGCAAATTGTAATCCATGCTCATAAACTTTGGTCGTTGGCAAATCGGGGTTTTACTATTGATACATGCAATGTTGTGACGGTGTCAAATTGTGCTTTGTTATAATCCTCGCCGGTGTGTTGACCTACGACATGCCTCTTCTTGCAAGACCCTTCACATCATTGTGTGTCGTGTCGACAAGATCGTCAAGTCTTCTCGCAGAGAGTATTCATTATGTACATGGCTCTGTATTCCACGTTTTTCAAGACAAATAGTGAGTTTCCTAAGGGATCTTTTTAATATCTCAACATTAATTGAACAAATTTACAGATATGGATCAATTGGTCTATGTTTCTGATACTTTGAATCAGCAAACTCATCATACGGTACGGAGAACGTGTAACTCTTAACTTCTGTAACTACCGCTGAAGATGGCTCAAAGCTGAGCCGAAACGTACGAATGTAATGTATCAAAACGACGAATAAATCAGTTATTTCTGATATTACGCACTGTGATCTGCGTCTGACCCTCATAGCCTTGACTCCTCTTATCAAAATAATTAGCAAATTAAATGTTTGTTTTAATTTTATATTTTTAACTGAAGAACTGAATAATTAGAATTTAGAATATTATTTATTTTAAGTAATATTATCAAGAAAACATTTTTTGTAAAGATCATCGTTACTTAAAAGAAGAGAAAACTGAGTAACTGGTTGTCTTAGCATTAGAATAATGATATTTTTTTTGCGTGTGCGTATACGGCACGCCATTTTACTATTTAATATCATCATAAAAATTCTACCAAATTAAATTGATACTCATAGAAAAGAAATTATTATTACGTCTAGACATACTTATAATTCATCGAATTATATTATTAAGCTATAATTGAAAATGCAGAATTACAGTTATGTCTAGACAAAATATTAATTCTGAATTTATTTTACGTTATGACATAAAAAATTTTCGGGAATTAAAATTATGTACATAATTTTAATTCCCGAATTTTACTTATGTACGCAATTTTAATACTTGAATTTCTATTATGTACACAATTGTAATTCTGGAATTACTTTTTTTTCTTTTGGTAAGTAACAGGGTTCTTTAAGAAATAATATTTTCTTGATAATTATCTTAAAATGTATTCATCACAAATTTTAGAAAAAGTCTTTATTCTGTACTGGAAAAGAGAATTTATACTCTTTCAAAGAACATTATAAAATTTATAAGCGGTATTATTTGACCAAACTGACGTTGCGTATAATGTCGTACAATTACATTAATTCAATCCACATAACTGTTCTTCAATATTTATAATCATGGATCGCGATATAAGATCGCGAGCCAAAAAATAATTCAAAACAGAAGTCGTTTTTGTTCGACCCAACTGGCCAATAATTTATTAATTTCATAACGTTTCGGCTGCAATTTCAGCCCTTCTCAAGTGAATAATCACGCCATCAATCATCAATAACCGCATACAAAAAATCCATTACATTGCTGACATCGTGCCCAAACTACGTCATGCATAGGGTAAACTCGGGTAAGATGGCCATAGTTTTTTAAAATGCAAAAAACATACATTTATTTTTATTATTTTTTAACAGTGTTTGGTATATCTATTCGCTGAAGCTTAAAGTACGTAAAACTATCGAAATTAAGAAGAAAACACTTAACATAAATTTTATATTATCAAAGTATTACAACATATGCATTGGCCATCTTATCTGACCTTTAAGGAAAAGATGGCCATAGTATTACGGGACATAGTATTACGGTTTCATTGCAGCGTATGCATTGAATCCAAACTACTTTCATTACAAAGACTTCTGACAAGAGATAAACTTTTTGATTTGCGTACAGAAACATCAGGATGTCTAGACAAAAATGAATAAAGTCACTCATCCAGCTTTTTGAGTTTCATTATTGAATCTGTGTTTGATTTCAAGTTGATTAGCAAAATTATAAGCCAGTGTACGAGGATCATCTCGAGCAAGCAGAAAACCATGCTTTTGCATCATTTTAATATGGTACACCATTCTTTCTTCATTCCAAGCGAGCAGGTAGGTCATCTTACCCAAACTGTGAGAAAAAGATGACCATAGTATTTATAAATAAATAGTGAAAATAGAAACACAAATTATAGGTCAAATTACAATTTACATACCTTAATTATGTGTGTAACGTTGATTATGGCAGCTTAACTGTAATTTATTCGACGTTATAGCAGCTTTTAGCGGACACATGAAAAACTTTGCAGGCAGTCGAAAGTAAATAATATCTAATATAATATTCACAATATTGTTATTTCGACTAGTGTACGCACATAAACAACAGTAAATATTGTTTATCTTTGAGACTGACTACAAAAATGCACTGTTTAGCCATTATTAGAGAAATTACAGCCATGGGCCATCTTTTCCGTATGGCCATCATATCCGAGTTTACCCTACGTAAAGCTAAAAGGCGAAAAAACTAACGATAGTCAATAAGATAAAATAATCGCTCAGAAGTCATAAAATAAAAAATAAAAATTAAATAAAAATTGAAATAAATAAAAGTAAAAGGTGTACAAAAGTAAAAACAGCAACTTACATATTCTGTGCGTCAAAAAATAAGAACAGAAAAGGCATGGGACGAGAAGACATCGTAAGTCATCTCTGCGAACAAATCCGTACAACGTGACAGTCGAAGTCATACTAAATGACCGACACAATAAACGCACAGAATATGTAAGCTGCTGTTTTTACTTTGTACACCTTTTACTTTTATTTATTTCAATTTTTATTTAATTTCTATTTTTTATTTTATGACTTCTGAGCGATTATTTTATCTTATTGACTATCGTTAGTTTTTTTGCCTTTTAGCTTTACGTATGTATGACGTAGTTTGGGCACGATGTCAGCAATGTAATGGATTTTTTGTATGCTGTTATTGATGATTGATGGCGTGATTATTCACTTGAGAAGGGCTGAAATTGCAGCCGAAACGTTATGAAATTAATAAATTATTGGCCAGTTGGGTCGAACAAAAACGACTTCTGTTTTGAATTATTTTTTGGCTCGCGATCTTATATCGCGATCCATGATTATAAATATTGAAGAACAGTTATGTGGATTGAATTAATGTAATTGTACGACATTATACGCAACGTCAGTTTGGTCAAATAATACCGCTTATAAATTTTATAATGTTCTTTGAAAGAGTATAAATTCTTTTTTCCAGTACAGAATAAAGACTTTTTCTAAAATTTGTGATGAATACATTTTAAGATAATTATCAAGAAAATATTATTTCTTAAAGAACCCTGTTACTTACCAAAAGAAAAAAAAGTAATTCCAGAATTACAATTGTGTACATAATAGAAATTCAAGTATTAAAATTGCGTACATAAGTAAAATTCGGGAATTAAAATTATGTACATAATTTTAATTCCCGAAAATTTTTTATGTCATAACGTAAAATAAATTCAGAATTAATATTTTGTCTAGACATAACTGTAATTCTGCATTTTCAATTATAGCTTAATAATATAATTCGATGAATTATAAGTATGTCTAGACGTAATAATAATTTCTTTTCTATGAGTATCAATTTAATTTGGTAGAATTTTTATGATGATATTAAATAGTAAAATGGCGTGCCGTATACGCACACGCAAAAAAAATATCATTATTCTAATGCTAAGACAACCAGTTACTCAGTTTTCTCTTCTTTTAAGTAACGATGATCTTTACAAAAAATGTTTTCTTGATAATATTACTTAAAATAAATAATATTCTAAATTCTAATTATTCAGTTCTTCAGTTAAAAATATAAAATTAAAACAAACATTTAATTTGCTAATTATTTTGATAAGAGGAGTCAAGGCTATGAGGGTCAGACGCAGATCACAGTGCGTAATATCAGAAATAACTGATTTATTCGTCGTTTTGATACATTACATTCGTACGTTTCGGCTCAGCTTTGAGCCATCTTCAGCGGTAGTTACAGAAGTTAAGAGTTACACGTTCTCCGTACCGTATGATGAGTTTGCTGATTCAAAGTATCAGAAACATAGACCAATTGATCCATATCTGTAAATTTGTTCAATTAATGTTGAGATATTAAAAAGATCCCTTAGGAAACTCACTATTTGTCTTGAAAAACGTGGAATACAGAGCCATGTACATAATGAATACTCTCTGCGAGAAGACTTGACGATCTTGTCGACACGACACACAATGATGTGAAGGGTCTTGCAAGAAGAGGCATGTCGTAGGTCAACACACCGGCGAGGATTATAACAAAGCACAATTTGACACCGTCACAACATTGCATGTATCAATAGTAAAACCCCGATTTGCCAACGACCAAAGTTTATGAGCATGGATTACAATTTGCTCAAAACCGTGACATATGCATGATGCAAAAAATCTGTGTCATTTTGAGACGGTGTCAAATCGTGCTTTGTTATAATCCTCGCCGGTGTGTTGACCTACGACATGCCTCTTCTTGCAAGATCTTTCATATCATTGCTGTGCATGTGTCGTGTCGATAAGATCGTCACGTCTTCTCGCAGAGAGTATTCATTATGTACATGGCTTTGTATTCCACGTTTTTCAGACCGAATGGTGAATTTCCTAAGGGATCTTTTTAATATCTCAACATTAATTAAACAAATTTACAAATATGAATCAATTGGTCTATGTTTCTGATACTTGGAATCAGTACACTCACTATACGGTACGGAGAACGTGTAACTTAATTTCTGTAACTACCGCTGAAGATGGCTGAAAACTGAACCGAAACGTACGGATCGATGTAATGTATCAAAACGACGAATAAATCAGTTATTTCTGATATTACGCACTGTGATCTGCGTCTGACATCTCCCTCATAGCCTTGACTTCTCCTATTTTAATCTCGAGGGTCCTCATATTACTTTATTTATAATTTTGATTTTTCTTTGATAAAATTTTATTATGTTCTTTGAAGGAGTATAAATTCTTCTTTCGAGTACATGATAAAGACTCTTTCTAAAATTTGTGCATTTTAAGACTATTATCAAGAAAATATTCTTTCCTTAAAGACAACCGTTACTTACTAAAAAAAAAAATAAATAAATTGAGTAATCGCTTTTTTAAGCAGTACAATTGATATTTTTCTGTGTATGCATGTACACACGTATGTACATACGTACGCACAAAAAATTTTTCTATGTTAGAATATTTTATTTCTATTTAAAAAAGGCGAGAAACTATCATCGCTCAGGACGGGGGCCCGGCGTTATGCGCCGCTCGTGCGTGATCATCGCCGCTTGTAGTAAACAACTGCCCGCGCGCGGACCGCGGGGCGGCCGCTTCTCGCCGCGCGCTTGGATTTGGCGGTGGGCGGGCTAATACGGCGATTTTTAATCATTAATAACTCATAAACTATTGCGAAAATTGCAAAATGGTACATGACTTTTCGACTCAGTTTGGCTCGCTCTATCTAAATCTGAGAAAAGTACCAACAATTCTGTTACACCCTGTATAAATACAAAGTTTACATGTGTATTTTTTAGTGGTCACAAAAAATTACAGAGGTAACAGTACAAAATAAAAATATTTTATTAAAATATCTAACGAGGGAATACAATTTGTATTTAAATACAAAATTTATATATGTATTTTTCAATAGAATAAAAGATTTATTCACAAATAATTACAGAGGTAACAGTACAAAATAAAAATATTTTATTAAAATACATTTTCTCTTGTAAAAATACTTGGCGCTGCTAGACCTCGAAATTTTAAATAAATAAATAAACTTATCCTATACTTAATTATAAGCTGCATTATTCGCCGTCGTCACGCACACCTATATCACTCGCTCGCACATACACACCACGCTGATAATCATTTTGTTACTCTCGTCGCATTCTTCTCTAAATTATTTATATTTATTGTTGTCCTTATTTATTTAAAATTTCGAGGTCTAGCAGCGCCAAGTATTTTTACAAGAAAAATTTATGTATTTTAATAAAATATTTTTATTTTGTACTGTTACCTCTGTAATTCTTTGTGATTAAATCTTTTATTCTATTGAAAAATACATATATAAACTTTGTATTTAAATACAAATTGTATTCCCTCGTTGGATTAAGTATTTTAATAAAATATTTTTATTTTGTACTGTTACCTCTGTAATTTTTTGTGACCACTAAAAAATACACATGTAAACTTTGTATTTAAATATCTTGTATTCCCTTGTAAAATTTAAATAAAATTTTTTAATCTTATAAAATTGTTATCATACATTCTTTTTTAATTGACACAATGTAAAGATTTTTCAAAGTAGTGCAACACTTATTTTTTGAGGCAATATATATGTTCTCTCTGTAATTGACGCTGTAATTTAAAGAGATATCATTTCTTTTTTGTAATTGTAATAAATCACTTGAAGCGCGACTCTTCTTTTTGATAAGGTAACATAATTTTGTGATGTGTATCACTTGGGTTATAATTTATAATTTTTCGGAAATAAAGATACTACAGCTTAGATTTTTTCGAGATTTTTCGAGATATAAAGATTATGTCTACCACTTATTACTTATATTTTTTCGAGGTATAATACTACCACTTTCTTGGGGCGGCGGTGTGGTCTAGTGGTAGAGCGCCAGACTCGTAATCTGAGGAATCAGGTTCGAGTTCACTAGAGCCATGAATCATGGAAGTTTTTTTTCCGAAAAAAACCGCGTCCCTCCGTGCAAGGTCTTTCGGAAAGAGACGTTAAGCCGTTGGTCCAAAGGGTTAAAGTGAAAGGAGAAGGGTAATATTGGTAGTAGATTGCGAACCCTGCGGGGATATGCAATAAATTACGAATTTTACGAAAAAATTTTTACTACCACTTTCTCTTTTTTTGAGGTAACAACATATACACTACTATGCGTGTACTTGGCGCCTTTTTTTACCTTTTTTTTTTAAAAGGTAATTTTGTACGGATATCACGCCTTTTTGTAGTATTACGCATTTTATAAACAGTATGTACAGGGTAAAGCTATTTAGAGGTATAATACTACCACTTTGTTTTTTTCGAGGTAACAACATAACAGGGTAACAACATAATACATATACACTACTATGCGTGTACTTGGCGCCTTTTTTTACTTTTTTTTTAAAAAAGGTAATTTTGTACGGATATCACGCCTTTTTGTAGTGTGTTACGCATCTTAATCTTATAAACAGTATATACAAGGTATGAAGCTGAAAGTGTTACGGACTATTATTTCTAAAAAAAACAATTTAATATTTTGCTTAGTTTTTAAAAAATAATAATCTGTAACCCTTTTAGTTGTACACCTTGTATATATTTTTCAATTTCAACATAAAACATAATCGCAATATAGCATGATTAATGTTAATAAGTCGTTAACTGTAAAATTTTTTATTTATTTTTATTCGCGTGTCTTACTGAATGTTGTTCGCAATTGTATATGTACCGATATCTACAGGTATCGATGTTTTTGATAATTACAGATGGACACCTGTAACACGTTGAGACCGCCGTTATTTCCTTTGACGAATTAATTTTACGTGTAACGCCGACACCTGGCGCGGCCTGGGTCAAGGGCTGCCAGGGCTCTAAGAATCGACTATTAAATTTCGATAAATGGGCGCCAGTTAGTTTTGTGAGAACTAACAAACTCATACTCTATATCTAATTCTCTTAATACGCCGCAGTCGGCTAGCGATTTAATTCTAAACATGAGACAACACAAGGGGAGTTCCGTCGGAAGACCCAAGGATATTGCGAAAGTCAAAAGAAAAGCAGAGATAAACAAGCTATATAAGCGTATTACTTTAATCAGACTTACTTACAGCTTAGGTGGCGGCTACCGTGTACAGCGTACGGCCCGCTCACAATCTCTATATTACGTTGACAAATCCGGAACACCGTACATACAACGCTCTATTGATAGGTTACGTGACTGCTACCGCTTACACATTGACAATTCGGAACACTCGTACAATTTAACGCTCTGGCAGACAAATTACTTGGGCCCTACACGCCGAAGACCGACGGGCAAGTTCTAATACAATCTATTCGGACTGTTCACGCTGAAGACCAACGAGAAAGTCTCCGTTCGTCGGTCTCACGGTCGTCCTGCTACCACGCGATCGCACCTTCGGTCCCGGTCGTTATCGGTCGATATGTTCCGTCGCGTGCGGTAACGCTATTGGCCCTTTGTCTCGGCGGTTTTCGGGGCTCGGCGCTCGCATAGCGCGGGCAGTACGACAATCGGTAGCCCTTTCGGATCGATTATTACATCGAGTGCCGATGTCGAGGGGAAGAATTATATTTTCCTGTCACAACGTGTCTGAAACTTACCTGATTTGTTTATTCTTTTATTTCCTTCAACTAATCACAAATTAATTCTATTTGATAAAAGCAATTCTGTCAAATTTCTCATACATAACGCATCGTTTATAATTTTCTATTAATTATAAATATTAAATAGTACGATATATATATTCGTACTCACATCCTTGAAAATTATTTCGGGAATTCGAACGAATGTCACAACTAGATAAAATTATCTTTCATATTTTGACAGTTGAGTAGGAACATATTTAAGTTGGCGAAAAATGATTCTCTGAAACCGCACGTGTGTGTAAATAATTCAGTATAGAAAATATATAATCTTCATTTCAAAATACATTTGCACACTACGTACCAAAAGTATATAATATGAAAACGTAGTTTTTGCTATTCAATTGATTGAATTTTAGAAAAGAAAAAGATTTAAAAGTATATAACTATGTCAGTCAATAAAGAGACATAGACTACGTTTACATGGCACTGTTGATCGGGTTTTATAACATCGGTAGTTCTTAGGCCAGTCAATCACAACTATTTCATTCTTCTGAAGAATGATTACGATTGGTCTTCCTGACAACTACCGATGTTATAAAACCCGATTAACGGTGTCATGTAAACGTAGTGCAAATTGAATCATATTATATATTTAATTGCCTGCTCATTAAATATAAAGTGCAAACAAATAGAAAAATTGTATATTTTTCTATACTTAAATGCAATAGGAAGAAATAATTAAACAAGTATCCTTGCATAGGAATATTATGCATAATTTTTACAAAACATATTTAAGATTCGCGCAATTAAGATATATAATAAAATTAATAACGATTCTATAAATCTTAGGTATATGTTAATAATACGACATGATCTTTTTAATCATGAAACTTACAAACTAACGGAAAAAGATTCGTATCCTAAATGCTAATAATTTTTCTAATAATACTGAAAATATATGGATAGAAATATATATAATATGTTGTTATATAATGGTATCACAAACGAAAGTAACGCAGGAACGAAGTAACGCAGGAACAAACGTAACACAAGCTCGTCTTTTTCTAACGACTGATATCGGGATAGAACACACGAAACACGAACGCGCGCCTCGTCTGTTCACGTGATTGCAACGTCGTACATTAGCGCTGTTGTGCAAACACGAACGTTATTGGTCTAGGGATATACGCGATGCCTGCTAGACCCACTAAACAGAGTGCAGGAACTATTTTCCAACACTCCCACCGTTCATGCATTCTGTTTGATTATCGGATATATTTAGACTTTTTCGCAAACATAGAAATTTATCTTTTGGAAGAGCTTTGGTAAATATGTCAGCCTTTTGCTTTTCAGTTTCAACATATTCAATGAAAATCTCGTTATTTCTAGTTAACTCTCTAATGAAATGGTATTTGATATCTATGTGTTTCGTGCGCTTGTGGAACTCTGGGTTCTTTACTAGACAAATAGCGCTCTGATTATCGATATAGATTACCGTGGGGTTGAAACATTTACAGCCTAGCTCTTCCAATAATCGCCTGAGCCATACAGCTTCTTTTGCAGTTGTGGCCGCTGCCACATATTCTGCTTCAGTAGTACTGACATACAAGTTTTTGTCGTTGTGAATTCCATGTGACAATTCCGTTAGCGAGTTCAAATGAATATCCCGTTGTGGATCTACGCGTTTCGACATCACCTGCAAAATCTGAGTCTAAAAAACCGAATAATTCAAAGTCACTGTTGGCTGAATATTGTATACCGATTTGTGTCCCGTTTAAGTAACGAAAAATTCTTTTAATTGCTTGCCAGTGATTAGTATTTGGATCATTGAGATATCTGCTTATCACATTAACCGCGTATGTTATATCGGGTCTGGACACGACTGATAGATACATCAATGAACCTAGTGCTTCACGGAACGGTACGCGATCATCGAGTTTCTTACCCTCATTACACAAAGACACATTCGGATCATCAGGTACACTTACGCGTTTGGCTTCACTCATTCGAAATTTTTCTATAATTTTATCGGTGTACGCCTTCTGGTGTATGAACATGGTTTTATTGTGTCTATCTCGCTTTATTTGCACTCCGACAAAATAATGAGCATCACCGAGAGTGATAACAAATGCTTCTTCAAATGATTTAATCATAGAATTCAGGATATCTAAGGATTTAGACGCGATTAACCCATCGTCAACAAATAGGGCGAGATACACATTTATGCCTCTATACATTCCATAAAAAATACATGGATCAGATTCACACTGCACCAGATTGAACTGTTTGAGAAACTCGCGAAATCTTTCGTTCCAGCACAGAGGTGCTTGTTTTAGTCCGTAGAGTGATTTTAAGAGCTTGCACACGCACACACTTATGTCGTATTCACTGTCGAGTCCTTCGGGTATTTCCATGTGTATGTCCTCTTCAAGGTTTCCATAGAGAAAGGCCGTCTGAACATCGAATTGGATCAACTCTAAGTCGAACTGCGTGACTAAGGACAGGAACACTCTGAGTTAGTCGTATCTCACTACTGGTGAGAAAGTCTCTGTGTAATCGAATCCTTTACGCTGTTGAAATCCTCTGGCGCAGAGTCGGGCCTTGTATCTGATTACACGGCCTGAGGTGTCTCGAAGAATCTTGAAGACCCACTTGGAGTCGATGGTCTTCCTGTCGTTTTCTCGAGGTATTATTGTCCACGTCTTATTTTTCTCGAGTGACCGAAGTTCGTCTTTTATTGCTCCCACCCAATGATGAGAATTTGTTCCTGTAACAGCTTCTTTAAAAGTTTTGGGTATATCGATTTGAGCAATGTTTACCTCGTATCTGGCTGGTTTCTTTAATGAACGGCGGTCTCTCAGTTTTCTCTCACCGGTTGCTGGTGCTGTAGTTTGACGGGCTGAATCTTCACGAGCACGAGCTGGATCTTCATGGGCTGAATCCTCTTCATCATTGACTGAATCTTCACGAGCTGGATCCTCTTCATCGTTGACTCCCTCGACCTCTGTTTCCATCTCGGCATCGTGGAAAGAAATAGACTCACTTCCGTCTGATTCATAGATCGGTTCCCTTTCAGCTTCTTTCGTTGAGTTCATCAGAAGTGTCGTCGGTTTGTCTTCTTCTGATTCTTCCAGTTGATCCTTGCCGTTGATTGCTCTGGAGCTTCTTTCGTTAAATGTCACGTCACGTGATACTTTAATTCTTCTGGTTTCTGGATCGTAGAGTCGATAGTTGTGAGAGTCGTTTTGGTATCCAACAAAGATCATCTTTTTCGACTTTGGATCCATCTTCTTTCTGAACAAGTCATTGATATGTACATAAGCCTCGCTGCCGAATACTCGCAGATGATTGAGTTCGAGCTTCTTCTTTGTCCAGATTTCAAAAGGAGTTAAGTCCATGTTCTGAGTTGAAGTTGTCCTGTTCAGAACATATACGGCAGTAGAGACAGCCTCTGCCCAGAGTGATCTTGGCAGTCCTTTTGCGTGAAGCATCGTTCTAGCTGATTCGACTATCGTACGATTGTCCCTCTCTACTCTGCCGTTCTGCTCCGGTGTGTATGGAGCAGTTGTTTCATGTTGGATGCCCCTTAATGACAGAAAATTCTTCATGTTATCATTGCAGTATTCTCTGCCATTATCAGTGTGAAGTATTTTGATTCTCCTCTCGAATTTATTGAAGATCATTCCTTCATACTCTTTAAATTTTTCAAACACATCTGACTTGTGTTTGAGGAAGTATACATGACGAAAGCCGGATGCATCGTCTTTAAAGACCACAAAAAATCTTGCGCCTCTTAGGGACGGTTCGGAAATTGGTCCGGTTACATCCGAGTGTATGTACTCTCCGGGTTCTCTGGTTGTCGTGTGCTCCTTGGTCTTGAATGATTTTCTGTGAGCTTTGCCAATTTCACAGTGCTCACAAAAGAAGTCACTTGACGGCTTCACACAGTTCACGAGTTCTTGCCGGATCATATTCTTAAGTGTGCCTTTGTTGACATGTCCAAGTCGTTCATGCCAGGTCCGTAGGTCTGGTGATGTTGGCTTCTTGTTGTTTCTTCACTCTGAGGAGCATGCGATAAACATCATTGTTTTGCCTTCAGCCAGCACTTTACCGTCTTTTGTAATAACCACTCGTTGTCCAGTGAACTGTATTTTTAATCCTTTGGTTGCACACACACCGACAGAGAACAGATTCTTTCTGACCTTTGGGACGTAGAGTACGTTTTCAATTTTCGCAGACTCCCACTGTCCGTTCACTAACCTCTCAATGTATATGGTTCCGCGACCTGTCACTTCACATGATCCGTTATCTCCTAAGGTAATCTTTTCGCCGTCGATAACTTCAAACTCGGAGAACCATTCGCGTCGGTAACTGATGTGGCATGAAGCGCCACTGTCGATAAGCCAGATGTCTCTGATATCCTCCGGTAACCGTCTGTCCTCGTCACTGTTCACGGCGCAAGTTTTGCTGTTGCTATGCGACGCACTATTCACAGCGCGAATTTCACTGTTGCTACGCGTCGCGGAAAAAGCCACTGATGCTTCTTTGTCTTCTTCATTGTTTCTTTTGTCGTCTTGTTTCCCGCTCTCCTTTTTCTTTTTCTCGTAGCAATCTCGAGCAAAATGGCCCTTCTTTTTGCAATAATAGCAAATGATTTCTCTTCCTTTTTCTCTCTCAAATCCGTGTTTACGATCACGTGCTTTCTCGTTCGTTTTCAGAATCATAGCCGCTAGTGCACTGGCCGTTTCGTCGTCCGTTGTAAGACGGGCTTCTTCTCGAAGAAGTCGTTCTGTTAGCAGATCCACTGTCTGTTTCTCTTCGTCCACGCTGTCCCACGCCGTCCTCAGCGTATTGAATTTTGAGGGTAGACTTCCGATAATCTTTGCTAAGATAGCTGTATCGGAAATGGCCTCGCCGACGTCTCGAAGTTTCATGGCCATGTTTTGCACTTTAGCTACGTGCTGGATCACGGATTCGTTACTGTCCATTCTATATTCGTGGAATTGCTGTGTCAGGATCAGTTTATTCGAGGATGATTTCTGTTCGTGTATCCTCGTCAATTTGTCCCACATCTCCTTGGATGTCTCACATGTTAATAACGGTTGCATTTGTTCGTCCTCCACAGTTGACGATATCAAGAATTTCGCTTTCGCATCTTATCGAATCCATGCCTGATGTTGGACTTCTTGGCCGACTTCTTCGGGTTTCACTTCGATTCCACAGACGATATTTTGCAGGTCGCTCGCGGTGAGCACCGCTTTCAACTGGAATTTCCAAACTTGAAAATTTCTTCCGTTGAATTTCGCGACGTTTTTCGCCGATAATTCATCGGCCATATCGCTGCTTTCACTTCGCGATCGGAAAACAGAAGTTAACGCGACGTATCTCACTCGCACCGACCGGCTTACGCAGGCTTACGTGTCGCGATACTTGTTACACAAAAACTTTCGTTTACCACGCGCACTACGCGTTATCTGGGCCCATAACCTGTTGTTATATAATGGTATCACAAACGAAAGTAACGCAGGAACGAAGTAACGCAGGAACGAACGTAACACAGGCTCGTCTTTTTCTAACGACTGATATCGGGATAGAACACACGAAACACGAACGCGCGCCTCGTCTGTTCACGTGATTGCAGCGTCGTACATTAGCGCTGTTGTGCAAACACGAACGTTATTGGTCTAGGGATATACGCGATGCCTGCTAGACCCACTAAACAGAGTGCAGGAACTATTTTCCAACATAATAAATAATAACATAATTAATGATATACAAGAGCTTTTGTCGCGCATATCGATTTTCAATAATGGATAGATATTGTAACAAATACGTTTTACGTTCATTCGAAAACAAATTATGTGTACACATAATAAAAATTGTATAAATTAAAATTATGTGTATACACATAATAAAAATGCGGAATTATTTTTATGTCAGACATAATTTTAATTCATCCAATTTTTATTATGTCAAGACATAATTTTAATTCATCCAATTTTTATTATGTCTAGACATAATTTTAATTTGTCCAGTTTTTATTATGTCTAGACATAATTTTAATTCAACGAATTTTTATTATGTCATGACATAATTTTAGTTCTGCCGCTAGGGAATTTTTAAGTCGATTCTTATAAATCAAGCTTGAATTCGATGTCTAGGTACCCCAAGTTGCCGATAACGGGTTACAAATAGTGCGCTCCATAGTTTTCAGTGTCCAGGTGTAATAATACGTTGAATTCGATGTCTAGGTGTCCCACGTTGCCGATGACGAGATCCACATAGTGCGCTCCGTAGTTTCCGGTGTCTACGTGTATTAATACCTCAAATTCAATATCTACGTGTCCTACATTCGGATTTAAAGTTATTAATACACCTAGTCACCAAAAACTACGAAGCGCAATATGTGGACCTCGTCATCGGCAACCTGGAACACGTAGACATCGAACTCGAGGTATTATTACACCTAGACACCAAAAACTACGGAGCGCGTTATCTGAACCTCGTCATCAGCAACCTGGGACACCTAGACATCAATTTCAAGGTATTAATACACGTAGACACCGAAAACTACGGAGCGCACTATGTGGATTCCGTCATCGGCAACCTGGGACACGTGGACATCGAATTCAAGGTATTAATACACGTAGACACCGAAAACTACGGAGCTCACTATCTAGACATCGTCATCGGCAACCTGGGACACCTAGACATCGCATTCAACGTATTATTACACCTGGACACCGAAAACTACGGAGCTCACTATCTAGACATCGTCATCGGCAACCTGGGACACCTAGACATCGAATTCAAGGTATTAATACACGTAGACACCGAAAACTACGGAGCGCACTATGTGGACCTCGTCATCGGCAACGTGGGATACCTAAATATCGAATTCAAGCTTGATTCATAAGAATCAATATATATTATATATATACTTAATTTAGCTAAATAGAAATCTTCCTTCTGACCGATAAGTCTATCGACCTGTAATAATTTACCTACTAGATCGTTCGAAATACGCGCGCGATATCGAAACTGGCGATACCTGCGCCGCCAGTGTCGAAAAAGTGAAAGGGACATTTTCTCTGATCACGTGATATATATATATATATATATATATATATATATATATATATACATATCATATCACACAGATCGGCGTTAGGAGGAGGAGGAGTATCTTAATAAAAAATTTTCACATTTGGACTTTGCGTCGCAATATCTCCGCTCGTAGGGCACGTAGCGAAAAATTATATAGGAGATACCCCTCTTATTTTTACCCCAACTATCGATCAAGCCTACTTAGAACTTGATCCGTTCACTCGTTATCGAGATCTCAACATCTCGGGTACTCGCAACCCGTCGCGTCGCGTAAAAGAGTCACGGTGCGGTCTCGCTCCGCGTGTACTTGGCGCGAGACACTACCGTGTCTCTTGATATCTTGTAAAACATTAAGTTTTCGGTAATGTTACCTTAATACTTTTATGCACAGAATAATGAAATGAATGAATTGATATGAAAAAAAAGGCATAGTTCCTTTAAGAAAAATGTAATTTGCAACACGCATCTGCATACTTTTTCTTAAAAGCAACTATGTCTTTTTTTTCATACCAATTGATTCGTCTCATTATTCTGTGCATAAAAGTATTAAGGTAACATTACCGAAAACTTAATGTTTTACAAGATATTTTGTACTTTATGTCAAAATACTAGAACTTTCAAGCCTCATCATTTCAAAAGTTCTTAACAAAAAAATACTTTATTATAGTGTTTTGAAAAGCTCTCGAGATTAGCTATAAGAATATGCATTGAAAAATAAGGGTTTCCATTCAAGAAATTAAAGGTGTCGTTCACGTCAGCTTTAAACGAACATCCAAGATCAGACCAATGATACCATCTTATGGCTCCCTCAAAACCAAACAATTTTTGTCTGAAACATTTTTCTCAGAAACGTTTCGTTTTCGAGATATTTGACCGTTTCCAGACTTTTCTCACACCCGATATATATATAAAATCAACATAAATAAAAGCCGCGCATTATTCCCCGATTTGTTATTCCGAGACAATTTTGTAAATTACTCGCGAACCGCAAATAAAATTATGAGACCAACGCAGTAAAAGGTTTCTAATGGATCGTATTTCACTATATGTTATACCAATTACAGTATAGCAAATAAAAATTGCCCACTTACAAGCTTAACTCATGTCGATGTCGCTTCAAATTGATAAGAAAACGGGCGCGTTTTTTTTTCGCTTCCTCCATTCAAACGAAGCTTTAAGCTGGGAAAAAATGTATCTATATTATCTAGAATTGACGTAAGCTTTGAAATATTGCCACTAACGTGTCGCAAGCTATCGTCACAGTCTCAAACTTGAGATGCGCACTATTACCCACTGCATTATATTCTCCTACTTTCCTCTACATACAGCACATTCGTTAAAAGATATAAAACCAAAAATTATGAATTAATTATTATTTATATTTGCTAATATGTAAAATTTCTTTAAGATGGCTTTTACAAAATGATTGCCAACTATATTTATGATTGCCTACTTTAAAATATTAAAATTACAATAATTTTATAAAAGCATTTTTGGTCATGCGCACAAATAGATTTGCTCGCTGCAGATTAAAGTATTAGTGCATTAGCTCCTAAAGTGTTAATTTATTGCAGAATGCACGCAGAATTGATAGATGGACGACTCTAAATATATTCTTATAACATATCGTATCATATACGAGAAATAAATATTCATTTTTTAGAAAGTATATCTATTATGTCTTTATGAAAAGCGTTATTTTTGTATACAAATAATGTAGATGATAATTTATCACATGCATCACAAACATTTTACTATAAAAAATGAAAAAATTCTATGGAGATTTTTTTAACACGTGTAAAGTACAATTTTGTAGATCTTTAATTCTCAATGACGTTTGAGAATGTATTGTTTGGTAATGGCATTCTTAAACAGGTACTGAATATTAAACATTATTCATTCTTATAATTAAGCACTGGGAGGAAAGTAAAATTTTAAAAGAGAAAACATAATTTTCTCCAGGATGTATAATACATCCGCTCTACACGGTTCACGAATCGCCAAATATCAAATAAGATAATGATGATATACGAAAAAAATCTCAAAGCGTATATAACAGTCAATCTATAAAAAAATCGTTAAAGTATAACCAAACTTGAAACATTCGCAAATTAAAATAACTTATTTAGTAATCCAATTTTCAATTAAGTACATTCTTGCAGCAGCAAACAATGCAAAGTTCCAGAATGCAATAGTTTTTATTTTTGACGTAGAACTACGTCTTTGTCGACAGTAAGAGGGGGGAGGGGGGTAAATCCAGGCATAGCCTGCAACGAATGCAACGAAAATATGTCACACTTTGAACGTTTGTATCTTCGAAACTAATACGCGTAGAGTAATCCGTGACATCTCATTTTAAAGCTTAAGAAGTCCCATTTATGATAAGACAAGTCGGAACCTTCCATTTCTTACCTCTTCGATGCAGTAGCGTTAGAAAGTTTAGCTAAATTTCTTGTGCTATTTTCGAATGCAACGAAAATATGTCACACTTTGAACGTTTGTATCTTCGAAACTAATAATCGTAGAGTAATCATTGACATCTCATTTTAAAGCTTAAGAAGTCCTATTTATGATAAATCCAGCCCGACCTCTCCATTTCTTTCCGTTTAGATATAGTAGCGTTAGAAAGTTTAGCTAAATTTCTCGTAGATGCAACGAAAACATGTCACACTTTGAACGTTTATATCTTCGAAACTAATAATCGTAGACTAATAAATAACATCTCATTTTAAAGCTTAAGAAGTCCCATTTATGATAAAATAAGACCGAACTCTCTATTTATCCTTGATTGATTTTCTTGAAATAAAATTATTATAAGAACCTGACGTCTGTCTGTATGTCTGTCTGTCTGTCTGACCGTGAACTATTCATTTGTTAATAAATCGAATTTTAAAGAATTATGTATGAAATAAGGGTAGAATTTTCCGGAAATGACGGTGGTGGGGTTACTTTTTCGATACCGATTTTTTTTAAACCGGTTGTGCACTTTTTTGTTATATTTTCGAAAATAATAATCGTAGAGTAATCATTGACATCTCATTTTAAAGCTTAAGAAGTCCTATTTATGATAAATCCAGCCCGACCTCTCCATTTCTTTCCGTTTAGATATAGTAGCGTTAGAAAGTTTAGCTAAATTTCTCGTAGATGCAACGAAAACATGTCACACTTTGAACGTTTATATCTTCGAAACTAATAATCGTAGACTAATAAATAACATCTCATTTTAAAGCTTAAGAAGTCCCATTTATGATAAAATAAGACCGAACTCTCTATTTATCCTTGATTGATTTTCTTGAAATAAAATTATTATAAGAACCTGACGTCTGTCTGTATGTCTGTCTGTCTGTCTGACCGTGAACTATTCATTTGTTAATAAATCGAATTTTAAAGAATTATGTATGAAATAAGGGTAGAATTTTCCGGAAATGACGGTGGTGGGGTTACTTTTTCGATACCGATTTTTTTTAAACCGGTTGTGCACTTTTTTGTTATATTTTCGAAAATAATAATCGTAGAGTAATAAATATAGTTTTGGAAAGCTCTCGATGTAAGCTAAATGTTTTCGGGGTTAATTTTTTGTTATCGATTTTCTGGAAACCGGTTTTTATAATTTTTTTAATTTTTCGAAAAATAATTGATCAAATCTTAAAGAATTATAGATCAAACAGGGGTAGAATTTTCCAGGGAGTGCTATAAAGTGTATAATTTTTCCTTACCGATCTGTTTGGAAGTCGGTACCGAAATTTTTTCAATTTTTCGGGAATTAATTGATCGAATCTTAAAGAATTGTATATGAAGTAGGGGTAGAATTTTACGGGGAGCGTCATGATGTGTTCAGTTTTTGTTACCGATCTTTTTGGAAACCGGTTTTTTTAATTTTTTCAATTTTTCGGGAAATAATTGATTGAATCTCAAAAAATTGTACATGAAGTAGAGGTAGATTTTCCCGGGGAGTGCTATAAAATGTACTATTTTTTGTTACCAATCTTTTTCTTTACCGATCTTTTTGAAAACCGGTTTTTTTCTCGAAAAGTATTTTAAAAAATACTTTATTATACAGTTTTGAAAAGCTTTTAATGTAAGCTAAATGTTTTCGGGGTTAATTTTTCGATACCGATTTTTTAAACCTTCTTGAAAAGTATTAAAGAAAAATATACTTTATTATAGAGTTTTTGAAAACTCTCGATGTAAGTTAAATGTTTTTGCAATTTAATAAATAAATAAATGAATAAATGAATGGATGAATGGATTTAATAAATAAATGAATGAATGGATGAATGGATGAATGGATGAATGGTAAATGGATAAATGGGTAAATGGATGAATGGATTTAATAAATAAATAAATGAATGGATGAATGGATGAATAAATAAATGGATGAATGGGTGAATGAATTTAATAAATAAATAAATAAATGAATGAATGAATGAATGAATGGGTGAATGGATGAATTGTTGAATGAATTTAATAAATAAATTAATGAATGAATGAATGGATGAATGGATGAATGGATGAATGGGTGAATGGATGAAAACCAATCAACCAATTAATCAATCAATCAATAATTCAATAAATCAATTAGTCAATCAATCAATCAATCAATCAATAATTTAATAATTCAATAAATCTATTAAATAAAAAAATTAATAAATAAGTATATCAATAAATACTTTAAATTTAATAGTTTAAATATTGTTTAAATATTGTTTAAATATTGTTTAAATATTATTTAAAAACATAAAAACAGGAGTATTTTAAAGAATTATAATTTAATTAAGGGACATCCTCGCACGATATCTGCGTATGCGCATTGCGGACGATTAGGCTTCACTACCTTTCTCTCTCGCACAATTAACGTTTCTCTCTCGCACGATGTCGGACATAAACTCGATGTTGAATGCCTCTTCCATATATGTTCTATTCTAATAGACGTAGTTCTACGTGTTGATTGCGGCACAATTGTTACTGTGCTTGTTGCTTTTTATTCAAGTATTATGTTCTTATAATCTCAAATTACTTGTACCTAACACAAATATAAATTGTAGGATTATATTGTATTTCATTAAGTATTATAGATAATTAGGTATATTAAAACATGGGAATGTAAGAAAAGAGGATATTAAAAAAGTCCGATTTTTGGCTCCCCTGCGAAACTTTAGTTGACCGTAAAAAATTGTTGTTTGGGACCCACATGAACAAGAAAAAACAGTCTTACATTCCAGAAATGTCCAATGGGGAACATTGATTTTACCTACATCGAATTTCTTTGTGAAAATCAAATATTCGGATACTGCGCTAAAATTTTTCATGAATCGGATGCATTGCGAAGGTTTTTTTATTATAATTGGTATCAAAAGATTTTTGAAACCTCTGATTACGAATCTGTTATCCAAATGGTATTAGAATGTAGAAATGGCGAATCAAAAATGGTGTTTTTGATATGTAGTTTTGTACGTAGGATTACATCATTCAAATATTTTATTAACATGAGTCTGAGCGGGCTTTTTCAGACATGCTGATTACAAATCTATTAATTAAATGAAAAAAATCTAACGTAGTGGATTTAAAATGGCCGATCCAAAATGTTTGTATTGCCGGAATAAAATCAGGTAATTCACTTATTTTTCTTCTATAAAATGTTAAGAAAATTCGACATAAAATCAATGTTTCCCGCATTTCTGGGATGTAAGACTGTTTTTTCTTGTTCATGTAAGTGGCAAACAACAATTTTTTACGGTCAACTAAAGTTCCGCAGGAGAGTCAAATATCTAACTTTTTAAACATTCTCCTTTCAATTTTTAATTGATGTATATAATTCTTTATTTTCTCAATTGGTGAAATATTTTAATATGTGCTTCTTTTTGCAGGAAAAGAATGTAAGCCATAAGATTGCGTGCATGTGTAATATTTAAATATATTTAGGGGAGACTGGGACTCGTTGGCATAAAAGGCAAGTTGGCAATGCATTCTGTTTATGTATTTATGGCGAAAGAAACAATGAAAAAGTTATCATAAAATATCTCTTTTATGACATAGGTACTTTTTTCAAAGTTTTATTTAAATAAAAAAAGTATTACCAATAAAAAAAAAGAAAACTCTGATTCAAGAAGTGGCAAGTAAATTTTCGAGTGTTTCAAAATATCGTATTAATGTTCTTCAGTTCGAAAAGTAAATAAAAGTGACATTATTAATTAAAAGAAAAAAATCGGTAACCCCTTTTGGAGACTTTATAGACTTTACAGAAAAAATGAGAATATATAAGCTATCAAATGACAACTTATTTATTACTCTACAATTATTATTTTCGAAAATATAACAAAAAAAACAAAAATCGGTAACCCCTTTATTATTAGCAATTTTGCATTTTATTTTAATACGATATTTCGACGTTTTAAAGAATAAGAAACACATCGAAAACTACGCAACCGGTTTAAAAAAAAATCGGTATCAAAAATCTAACTCCACCGCCATTCCCAGAAAATTCTATCTCTGTTTCATATGTAATTTTTGAAAATTCGGTTTATTAACAAATGAATAGTTCGCGGAAAACGTTGCAAGAAAAAAATCGGTAACCCCTTTGGGGATTTTATAAACTTTAGAGAAAAAATGAGACTATATAAGCTATCAAATAACAACTTATTTATTACTCTACAATTATTATTTTCGAAAATATAACAAAAAAACAAAAATCGGTAATCCCTTTATTATTAGCAATTTTGCATTTTTTTTTAAATGCGATATTTCGACGTTTTAGAACATAAGAAACACATTGGCATAAAAAACTGCGCAACCGGTTAAAAAAAAATCGGTATCAAGAAATTAACCCCACCACCACCATTCCCGGAAAATTCTATCTCTGTTTCATATATAATTCTTGAAAATTCGGTTTATTAACAAATGAGTAGTTCGCGGAAAACGTTGCAAAAAAATCGGTAACCCCTTTTGGAGATTTTATAAACTTTAGAGAAAAAATGAGACTATATAAGCTATCAAATGACAACTTATTTATTACTCTACGATTATTATTTTCGAAAATATAACAAAAAACTGCACAACCGATTTAAAAAAAAAACGGTATCAAAAAAGTAATCCCACCACCGTCATTTCCGGAAAATTCTACCTCTATTTCATACATAATTCTTTAAAATTCGGTCTATTAACGAATGAGTAGTTCACGGTCAGACAGACAGACAGACATACAGACAGATGTCAGGTTCTAATCATTCTACTTCAAGATAATCGGGTATAAATAGAGAGTTCGGTCTTGTTTTATCATAAATGGGACTTCTTAAGCTTTAAAATGAGATGTCAATGATTACTCTACGATTATTAGTTGCGAAGATCTAAACGTTCAAAGTGTGACATATTTTTATTTTCGTTACATCGTTAAGAAATTTAGTTAAACTTTCTAACGCTACTATATCTAAACGAAAAGAAATAGAAAGTTCGGGCTGGATTTATAATAAATGGGACTTCTTAAGCTTTAAAATGAGATGTCAATAATTACTCTACGATTATTAGTTGCAAAGATCTAAACGTTCAAAGTGTGACATATTTTCGTTACATCGTTACATCCGTGGATACCCCCCATACCGCGGAGAAAGACGTAGTTCTACGTCAAAAAAGTTTGGAAAATATAGCAGCTATTTTGAGTATTGGAAGGCATAAATGACTAATATATATATGTCGAAATAGTTCACGCATACACTTTCCACGCGAAACGAGGTGCCACATGGGTTCATGGCGTGCTTTACAAGTTCGTTTATACGTATACATAATGAAACATATTATATGTTCTGTATTAATTTCCTGAATACACATATTTTATGTCATCTAGTAATACATAAAATAAGTCTCCTCCAATTCTTTTTACAACATAGATGATCGACTAACTTATCTTGTTTAATACCACCTCTACTTAAACGAGCTCGTAAAACACACCACGAACCCATGTGACAACTCGTCTCGCGTGAAAAGTGTATCCGTAAACTCGCGTGAACTACTTTGACATATATATATATATATATATATATATATACGGGTGTCCCTGAATCCTTGGTACTTTTCTCAGATTTAGATAGAGCGAGCCAAACTGAGTCGAAAAGTCATGTACCATTTTGCAATTTTCGCAATAGTTTCTGAGTTATTAATGATTAAAAATCGCCGTATTAGCCCGCCCACCGCCAAATCCAAGCGCGCGGCGAGAAGCGGCCGCCCCGCGGTCGGCGCGCGGGCAGTTGTTTACTACAAGCGGCGATGATCACGCACGAGCGGCGCGTAACGCCGGGCCCCCGTCCTGAGCGATGATAGTTTCTCGCATTTTTTTAAATAGAAAGAAAATATTTTAACATAGAAAAATTTTTTGTGCGTACGTATGTACATACGTGTGTACATGCATACACAGGAAAATATCAATTGCACTGTTTTAAAAAGCGATTACTCAATTTATTTTTTTTTTTTAGTAAGTAACGGTTGTCTTTAAGGAAAAATATTTTCTTGATAATAGTCTTAAAATGTACAAATTTTAGAAAGAGTCTTTATCATGTACTCGAAAGAAGAATTTATACTCCTTCAAAGAACATAATAAAATTTTATCGAATAAAAAATCAAAATTATAAATAAAGTAATATGAGGACCCTCGAGATTAAAATAGGAGAAATCAAGGCTGTGAGGGAGATGTCAGACGCAGATCACAGTGCGTAATATCAGAAATTTATTCGTCGTTTTGATACATTACATCGATCCGTACGTTTCGGTTCAGTTTTGAGCCATCTTCAGCGGTAGTTACAGAAATTAAGTTACACGTTCTCCGTACTGTATGGTGAGTGTACTGATTCCAAGTATCAGAAACATAGACCAATTGATTCATATCTGTAAATTTGTTTAATTAATGTTGAGATATTAAAAAGATCCCTTAGGAAATTCACCATTCGGTCTGAAAAACGTGGAATACAAAGCCATGTGCAATACTCTCTGCGAGAAGACGTGACGATCTTATCGACACGACACATGCACAGCAATGATATGAAAGATCTTGCAAGAAGAGGCATGTCGTAGGTCAACACACCGGCGAGGATTATAACAAAGCACGATTTGACACCGTCTCAAAATGACACGGATTTTTTGCATCATGCATATGTCACGGTTTTGAGCAAATTGTAATCCATGCTCATGAACTTTGGTCGTTGGCAAATCGGGGTTTTACTATTGATACATGCAATGTTGTGACGGTGTCAAATTGTGCTTTGTTATAATCCTCGCCGGTGTGTTGACCTACGACATGCCTCTTCTTGCAAGACTCTTCACATCATTGTGTGTCGTGTCGACAAGATCGTCAAGTCTCGCAGAGAGTATTCATTATGTACATGGCTCTGTATTCCACGTTTTTCAAGACAAATAGTGAGTTTCCTAAGGGATCTTTTTAATATCTCAACATTAATTGAACAAATTTACAGATATGGATCAATTGGTCTATGTTTCTGATACTTTGAATCAGCAAACTCATCATACGGTACGGAGAACGTGTAACTTAACTTCTGTAACTACCGCTGAAGATGGCTCAAAGCTGAGCCGAAACGTACGAATCGATGTAATGTATCAAAACGACGAATAAATCAGTTATTTCTGATATTGCGCACTGTAATCTGCGTCTGACCCTCATAGCCTTGACTTCTCTTATCAAAATAATTAGCAAATTAAATTTTTGTTTTAATTTTATATTTTTAACTGAAGAACTGAATAATTAGAATTTAGAATATTATTTATTTTAAGTAATATTATCAAGAAAACATTTTTTGTAAAGATCATCGTTACTTAAAAAAAAGAGAAAACTGAGTAACTGGTTGTCTTAGCATTAGAATGATATCTTTTTTGCGTGTGCGTATACGGCACGCCATTTTACTATTTAATATCATCATAAAAATTCTACCAAATTAAATTGATACTCAAAGAAAAGAGATTATTATTACGTCTAGACATACTTATAATTCATCGAATTATTATTAAGCTATAATTGAAAATGCAGAATTACAGTTATGTCTAGACAAAATATTAATTCTGAATTTATTTTACGTTATGACATAAAAAATTTTCGGGAATTAAAATTATGTGCATAATTGTAATTCCCGAATTTTACTTATGTACGCAATTTTAATACTTGAATTTCTATTATGTACACAATTGTAATTCTGGAATTACTTTTTTTTCTTTTAGTAAGTAACAGGGTTCTTTAAGAAATAATATTTTCTGGATAATTATCTTAAAATGTATTCATCACAAATTTTAGAAAAAGTCTTTATTATGTACTGGAAAAGAGAATTTATACTTTTTCAAAGAACATTATAAAATTTATAAGCGGTATTATTTGACCAAACTGACGTTGCGTATAATGTCGTACAATTACATTAATTCAATCCACATAACAGTTCTTCAATATTTATAATCATGGATCGCGATATAAGATCGCGAGCCAAAAAATAATTCAAAACAGAAGTCGTTTTTGTTCGACCCAACTGGCCAATAATTTATTAATTTCATAACGTTTCGGCTGCAATTTCAGCCCTTCTCAAGTGAATAATCACGCCATCAATCATCAATAACCGCATACAAAAAATCCATTACATTGCTGACATCGTGACCAAACTACGTCATGCATAGGGTAAACTCGGGTAAGATGGCCATATTGTTATTTCGACTAGTGCACGCACATAAACAACTGTAAATATTGATTATCTTTGAGACTGACTACAAAAATGCACTGTTTAGCCATTATTAGAGAAATTACAGCCACATGGGCCATCTTTTCCGTATGGCCATCATATCCGAGTTTACCCTACGTAAAGCTAAAAGGCGAAAAAACTAACGATAGTCAATAAGATAAAATAATCGCTCAGAAGTCATAAAATAAAAAATAGAAATTAAATAAAAATTGAAATAAATAAAAGTAAAAGGTGTACAAAGTAAAAACAGCAGCTTACATATTCTGTGCGTTTATTGTGTCGGTCATTTAGTATGACTTCGACTGTCACGTTGTACGGATTTGTTCGCAGAGATGACTTACGATGTCTTCTCGTCCCATGCCTTTTCTGTTCTTATTTTTTGACGCACAGAATATGTAAGTTGCTGTTTTTACTTTTGTACACCTTTTACTTTTATTTATTTCAATTTTTATTTAATTTTTATTTTTTATTTTATGACTTCTGAGCGATTATTTTATCTTATTGACTATCGTTAGTTTTTTCGCCTTTTAGCTTTACGTAGGGTAAACTCGGATATGATGGCCATACGGAAAAGATGGCCCATGGCTGTAATTTCTCTAATAATGGCTAAACAGTGCATTTTTGTAGTCAGTCTCAAAGATAAACAATATTTACTGTTGTTTATGTGCGTACACTAGTCGAAATAACAATATTGTGAATATTATATTAGATATTATTTACTTTCGACTGCCTGCAAAGTTTTTCATGTGTCCGCTAAAAGCTGCTATAACGTCGAATAAATTACAGTTAAGCTGCCATAATCAACGTTACACACATAATTAAGGTATGTAAATTGTAATTTGACCTATAATTTGTGTTTCTATTTTCACTATTTATTTATAAATACTATGGTCATCTTTTTCTCACAGTTTGGGTAAGATGACCTACCTGCTCGCTTGGAATGAAGAAAGAATGGTGTACCATATTAAAATGATGCAAAAGCATGGTTTTCTGCTTGCTCGAGATGATCCTCGTACACTGGCTTATAATTTTGCTAATCAACTTGAAATCAAACACAGATTCAATAATGAAACTCAAAAAGCTGGATGAGTGACTTTATTCATTTTTGTCTAGACATCCTGATGTTTCTGTACGCAAATCAAAAAGTTTATCTCTTGTCAGAAGTCTTTGTAATGAAAGTAGTTTGGATTCAATGCATACGCTGCAATGAAACCGTAATACTATGTCCCGTAATACTATGGCCATCTTTTCCTTAAAGGTCAGATAAGATGGCCAATGCATATGTTGTAATACTTTGATAATATAAAATTTATGTTAAGTGTTTTCTTCTTAATTTCGATAGTTTTACGTACTTTAAGCTTCAGCGAATAGATATACCAAACACTGTTAAAAAATAATAAAAATAAATGTATGTTTTTTGCATTTTAAAAAACTATGGCCATCTTACCCGAGTTTACCCTATGCATGACGTAGTTTGGGCACGATGTCAGCAATGTAATGGATTTTTTGTATGCGGTTATTGATGATTGATGGCGTGATTATTCACTTGAGAAGGGCTGAAATTGCAGCCGAAACGTTATGAAATTAATAAATTATTGGCCAGTTGGGTCAAACAAAAACGACTTCTGTTTTGAATTATTTTTTGGCTCGCGATCTTATATCGCGATCCATGATTATAAATATTGAAGAACAGTTATGTGGATTGAATTAATGTAATTGTACGACATTATACGCAACGTCAGTTTGGTCAAATAATACCGCTTATAAATTTTATAATGTTCTTTGAAAGAGTATAAATTCTCTTTTCCAGTACAGAATAAAGACTTTTTCTAAAATTTGTGATGAATACATTTTAAGATAATTATCAAGAAAATATTATTTCTTAAAGAACCCTGTTACTTACCAAAAGAAAAAAAAGTAATTCCAGAATTACAATTGTGTACATAATAGAAATTCAAGTATTAAAATTGCGTACATAAGTAAAATTCGGGAATTAAAATTATGTACATAATTTTAATTCCCGAAAATTTTTTATGTCATAACGTAAAATAAATTCAGAATTAATATTTTGTCTAGACATAACTGTAATTCTGCATTTTCAATTATAGCTTAATAATATAATTCGATGAATTATAAGTATGTCTAGACGTAATAATAATTTCTTTTCTTTGAGTATCAATTTAATTTGGTAGAATTTTTATGATGATATTAAATAGTAAAATGGCGTGCCGTATACGCACACGCAAAAAAAATATCATTATTCTAATGCTAAGACAACCAGTTACTCAGTTTTCTCTTCTTTTAAGTAACGATGATCTTTACAAAAAATGTTTTCTTGATAATATTACTTAAAATAAATAATATTCTAAATTCTAATTATTCAGTTCTTCAGTTAAAAATATAAAATTAAAACAAACATTTAATTTGCTAATTATTTTGATAAGAGGAGTCAAGGCTATGAGGGTCAGACGCAGATCACAGTGCGTAATATCAGAAATAACTGATTTATTCGTCGTTTTGATACATTACATTCGTACGTTTCGGCTCAGCTTTGAGCCATCTTCAGCGGTAGTTACAGAAGTTAAGAGTTACACGTTCTCCGTACCGTATGATGAGTTTGCTGATTCAAAGTATCAGAAACATAGACCAATTGATCCATATCTGTAAATTTGTTCAATTAATGTTGAGATATTAAAAAGATCCCTTAGGAAACTCACTATTTGTCTTGAAAAACGTGGAATACAGAGCCATGTACATAATGAATACTCTCTGCGAGAAGACTTGACGATCTTGTCGACACGACACACAATGATGTGAAGGGTCTTGCAAGAAGAGGCATGTCGTAGGTCAACACACCGGCGAGGATTATAACAAAGCACAATTTGACACCGTCACAACATTGCATGTATCAATAGTAAAACCCCGATTTGCCAACGACCAAAGTTTATGAGCATGGATTACAATTTGCTCAAAACCGTGACATATGCATGATGCAAAAAATCCTGTGTCATTTTGAGACGGTGTCAAATCGTGCTTTGTTATAATCCTCGCCGGTGTGTTGACCTACGACATGCCTCTTCTTGCAAGATCTTTCATATCATTGCTGTGCATGTGTCGTGTCGATAAGATCGTCACGTCTTCTCGCAGAGAGTATTCATTATGTACATGGCTTTGTATTCCACGTTTTTCAGACCGAATGGTGAATTTCCTAAGGGATCTTTTTAATATCTCAACATTAATTAAACAAATTTACAGATATGAATCAATTGGTCTATGTTTCTGATACTTGGAATCAGTACACTCACTATACGGTACGGAGAACGTGTAACTTAATTTCTGTAACTACCGCTGAAGATGGCTGAAAACTGAACCGAAACGTACGGATCGATGTAATGTATCAAAACGACGAATAAATCAGTTATTTCTGATATTAGGCACTGTGATCTGCGTCTGACATCTCCCTCATAGCCTTGACTTCTCCTATTTTAATCTCGAGGGTCCTCATATTACTTTATTTATAATTTTGATTTTTCTTTGATAAAATTTTATTATGTTCTTTGAAGGAGTATAAATTCTTCTTTCGAGTACATGATAAAGACTCTTTCTAAAATTTGTGCATTTTAAGACTATTATCAAGAAAATATTCTTTCCTTAAAGACAACCGTTACTTACTAAAAAAAAAAATAAATAAATTGAGTAATCGCTTTTTTAAGCAGTACAATTGATATTTTTCTGTGTATGCATGTACACACGTATGTACATACGTACGCACAAAAAATTTTTCTATGTTAGAATATTTTATTTCTATTTAAAAAAGGCGAGAAACTATTATCGCTCAGGACGGGGGCCCGGCGTTATGCGCCGCTCGTGCGTGATCATCGCCGCTTGTAGTAAACAACTGCCCGCGCGCGGACCGCGGGGCGGCCGCTTCTCGCCGCGCGCTTGGATTTGGCGGTGGGCGGGCTAATACGGCGATTTTTAATCATTAATAACTCATAAACTATTGCGAAAATTGCAAAATGGTACATGACTTTTCGACTCAGTTTGGCTCGCTCTATCTAAATCTGAGAAAAGTACCAACAATTCTGTTACACCCTGTATATGTATATATATATATATATATATATATATATATTGGGGCATTCTACGTCACAGGAAGACCCCCTCTGTCCAAAAATGGTTTCAACCGAAAAGGTTCCACTTAGGCTTAAAATGTAGGTTATTATGTCTACTTGTAAATGCAAAGTGGCATCTTTTGAAATTGCAAATGGCGGATCCAATATGGCGGACAATTAAAAAAATAACGCGATATTTCGACATTTTAGAACACTCTGAACATATTGGCATCAAAAACTCAAAAAACAATCTTTTCTTTGGTTTCTTCTACCCCTATTTCATATATAATTCATTTAAATTTGGTTGACTAGACCCAACTTTATACGCAATCAAAGGTTCATATACGAAATTCACGGAAACAAAGCTTCCTCTATGAGGAAGCAACAAAAAAAGTAACCGAATACGCTTGAAAATTTTTACTCGGAGGTTTTTTGGGTCGTTAAATACGAATTTGACATCAAATTTTTAAAATTCAAAATGACAAACCCTAAATGGCGGACATAATCAAAATTTTTCAAACAACGGGCGAATTTGATTAAAACTTGTTATTTGGGGGTTTTTGGGGTCACTGATTATGAATCCGAAATCTGATTTTAAAAATTCAAAATGGCGGATCCAATATGGCGGATAAATTTTTATAAAAACGAACGAATTCGTTTCTCTCAGGTTTCTCTCTGCTTACACTATAGGTTTGTACCTTGTTTGTACTCGTTAATACTATAATTTGTTTTGTTTGTACCTAAAGGGTTAAAAAGTTAGGGAAAGGTGAAAAAGCCGCCAACTTTAAGATATTTGAAAATAGTCAACGTCATTCGAAACAGCATTGTTTATATCCGTTTGTACCTCTTTCCAAATCATTTGTACCTCAAACGGTTTGCAAATAACGAAATTGTTTAACACTGCAAATAAGGTGTTTCAGTCAATTTTGAAGATATTGGAAAACGGCAAACGCTAGTCGCTACACAGAAAAAAATACTAGAATCGAGAAAATGTAATTACTTGGTCTTCAGTTTTTAAAATCAAGCAATATTTTTTCAATGTAAGAATATTTTGATTGCCTATAGTAAATATTTATTTAAAACCAGCAATATTTTTTGTTGTAAACAAATTGCTGAATGTAAGTAAATTTTTCCTAACTTAAGAGAAGTAGTATTTATCACTATATTGTGTAATTATTGCTTTCCATTGAAGAAACATACTATTTTAAATTTTGATTTTTTTGTTTAATACATATTTTCTAAAATCTAAATATTCTTAATATTATAAATACTTGTTAGATTAATTATGATATAAAGAAAATAAACATCTAATTATTTGAAGAAAATATATTATTGTATGCAGTGACTTGTATTTTTATTTTTAGTAAATATTTACTCGACAGTATTGGAATAATTAATTTACTTCGATAAAGTAATTAACTTGAATACAGCTACTTTTTTTCAGTGTAGAGAATCGTTTGTACTTATTTTAATTTCGATTGTACCTCAACCGGTTCGCAAACAGCGAATTGTTTAACATTGCAAATAAGGGCATTTCAGTCAATTTTCAATCAATTTGGCGAAAGTACCTCTTAGACATATTTTAAAAAGCCTGTACTTCCAGTCCTTTGAGATACAAACGATTTTGAAAGAGGTACAAACAGCTACAAACAATGCTCTTTCGATTGGCATTTTTTTTTGGCCGTGTGTGTGTGTTTTCAAATATCTTAAAGTTTGGCGCTGGCTATTTTTTCACCTTCTTCTAACTTTTTAACCATTTAGGTATGTACAAATAAAACGAAATATGGTACTAGCGGGTACAAATCTAGAGTGTAAATAATTTTTTAATTTTTTAATGGTGAACGCTAAAGCTTTACACCGATCTCAATTTTTGCCTAAATTAGCCTGGAGAAAGTAAAATGGAACATTCTGTATATAATAGTTACATGTTGTTTATTTCTTGTTGTTAAATGTACATTTAAATAAAGAATTTTAATTTTATTTATAATATAAATTCTTTTTATTCTCAATTTAAAATAGTTGTAGGTAAGATACATGCTATAATATATCCTTAGTAAAGGATACATGCTAATTATTTACGTTCAAAAACATATCTCTAATGACCTTAATCAAGAGACACGGTGTCTCGCCGTCAAGTTACGCGAAGCGAGACCGCACCGTGTATCTTTACGCGACGTGACGGAGTTGCGAGTACTCGAGATTTTGGAGATTACAAGAACCAGTGAACGGATCAAGTTCTAACTAGGCTTACAGATTTTGATATACATGTTATAAGGATGAAAATCTAGATTAACTTTATTTGATACTAGCTGGTTACCCGGGCTTCGCCCGGGAGGACATAAATTTTCCGAAAAATTTCTGACACCGGTTTCCAAAAAGATCGGTAATAAAATCGCTAATAAAAAATTATACACTTTATGGTACTCCCCGGGAAATTCTACCCTAGTTTTATATACAATTCTTTAAGATTTGATCAATTATTTGCCGAAAAATTGGGAAAATTTTGGACACCGATTCGCGTTACAATGCTGATAGCAGCAAGAGAAGCAGAAGATGTAAGTAAAATGTGTATTAATGAAGTTGTCGGTCGATGATTACAACGGATGTAATCAACGGAAGACACACGCACAGTCTACATGTCAATCTAACCTCTATACACAGAGAGGTTAGATTGACATGTAGACTGTGCGTGTGTCTTGCGTTTTGCGAACAGTGGCCAGTGTGGCCGTGTGGCCTACGTAGACCGGGCTTTATATTTAATATTTTTATGAGCCTGTTCACACGAGGCGTTTCTGTCGCGCGGTTGCCACGCGATTGCGGCCGCGCGTTAACGTTTGCACAAGCCGCGCGCTATCGCGAGGCAAGGTAGTGCGACGGCGAGTGTCCTATGGGTCAAAGCGTATCGTAGACGCTCGTCGTCACGCATACGCCGTTTCGCGTACGCACGTATGCGCGCGTTGTCGCACCTTGCCTCGCGATAACGCGCGGCCACACGCGGCAGCGCAACCACGCGTCAAAACTGCTTCGGGTGAACAGACTATATTGAAGAAAACTATATCTGAAATAGTTTACAGTTGTTTTTCTACAACAGCATTTTGCTCGATTATTACAAAACAACTTTAAAAGATACAATTTTTATCGAGAACATATCTGCTATATGTTTTTTATTTTTTATTACGTTTTCATTAATTTAACATGGACTTTAGTCCTACAACTTTACCTGTAGCCAACTTACACCATGATATATGTCAATTTGCCCCACTATCGGGGCAAGCTGGCTACAATGCAGCATGTTCGTATTTCACTTATTACAAAGAAACTATACAGTATACAGGATTGTTTCGGGCATGAAAATGTAGAGAAAGGTTCTATCTATCATATTAGCACTGTTTAATCATGATAATTAGTTGTTTAAAAACTCAAATGCCGAAATTGTAAAAACGGTGCCAACGAGACCCGGTCTCCCCTACGTAGGCACACATACATACATATCACACACACACACTTAACTTTTGATGTAATTCTAACTTGATATCTTCTACACTTTACTCGTTCGGGCTTCCTTCATTCTACTATTCAGTATATGAGAATATTAAGGTAAAATAATTTAAAATATGTTTTGAGATATTTTACTACATTTTATATCAAATTACCTATATGTGTATATATATATATATATATATATATATATATCAGAATAAGGTATAAAATGTTTTGTAAACTATTGTAAACTATGTTTTTTTTATAGTTTACTTTAATTATTTCACTTACAAAATGATTAGAAGAATTAAATTACGTAAGAAAAATCATATAATTCCGTTTTAAAAAATCGAGTTGCATTTGAAGTCTGCTCTTTCATTCCTCCACATATATAGTATAATGAAGGCATTATCATTACATTACTTCGACACTTGTAGCTTTAATTTTTTTTCTCATTATTTAGAAAAGATAGAGAGATATCTGAGGTGCTTGAGTTAGATGAAATACTTTATGTAGGGGATACCGGGGCTTGTTGACATTTTTAACTTTAACAGTTTCAATTTTTGATTTTTTAAGGTGGTTCGGCTAGTACCATATATGAGTCAATATAAGGCCTTTTTTCCTAAGAAAAACTATTTTTATGCGTATATTCTAGACACTTGTATAATTACTGGTTTTATAATGTAACTTGTCATTCGATTATGTATCAATTATATTTACTGATAAATATAAACAATTCAAGATTTGACTTTAATTGAAATTTGTACAAGAGAAATATGTTGCGACATAGTATTTCTTCACTGTAGGCAGCTATCATGCCAGTGCTATGTGTTTGAGTGAGGTTATGTATTGTGTTTACGTTGAAAAATAATGGAAGATAACAAACAATTTCGATGGGAGATTTGCTTGCAAAAGAATAGTTCTGTAGAAAGAAAACACTACACGCCGCGGCGTTGCCACATGTTCACGTCGCGTACAGCTGATCAAAATCCGACAAAAAACGTGACAATTCATCAAGTTTTGATTGAATTTTTGGACTTGTTACACGTCAACGTCGTTTTGTCTTATACTTAACAAATGTGCTAAAAGAATTAAACAATGTTATTTTCAGTTTCTTGAATTTGTTTCTTTACAGATAGTGAGTGAAATTCTCGAAAAATGTATGTTTTTGATACAATTTCCCATAAAATCTATAATATTAAAAATGCCAACTTTGAGATTTATTATCTCAGAAACTAGATGTCAGATCTTCTCAAAATTGAAAAATTTTTCTCTAATACATTTTTATGCCAGGAACGATCCTGTATACTGTACAGTTTCTTTGTAATAAGTGAAACACGAACATGCTGCATTGTAGCCAGCTTACTCCGACAGTAGAGTAAGTTGGCTATACGACAAAAGTCCATGTTAAATTAATGAAAACGTAATAGAAATACAAAATATGTAGCAGATATGTACTTCTTGATAAAGATTGTATCTTTTAAAGCTATTTTGTAATTAGCGAATAGCAATATGCTGTTGCAGAAAAACAGTTGTAAACTATTTTAAATGTAGCTTTTTTTAACATAAAAATATTAAGTACTAGGTTTTTTAGTCTAGATCCCTTTCCTAACCCTCTTTGTTCTTACTTTTTTCTTTACAGATTCGAATTTTTTTCCACTTTAAGTTATATTTTCCTCTCTTTTTATGTATATATAGAGATATATATTTATTTTTTCCGCGCATCGCGCGAATGTTTTAGCACTAACACAAATTGTTATATATTTTAAACTTTTTTGTTCATAACTTTTTAATAAACAATGACCGCCGGCTAAAACCTTTTGAGGTGAGGTTTGAACTTTTATACATATTAACCAATTTTATTATTTAAAACAAAATTGGCCTCCACCACACATTATTTTTTTGGATCATTTTTAGCGAGTGGAATATATACACACCATACAGACATTTTTTAAAAAGGTGATTTTTCAACATTTTTGAACATTCTGAACACATTGACAAAGAAAACTGAAAAAAATAGCACCGGTTTTAAGAAAATACGTCTCTTACTGAAAAATTAAACTCATTAAACTCATCGTCGCCATCCCCGAAAAATTAGAAAAATTTGGGCACCGTTTTGAAGAAAATCGGTCCATTAATTGAATGAATAATTCGCATTCAGAAAAATTTTATCACTTGCAGTTTTCAAAAAATCGGTACATTAATGAAAAATTAAATCCCATATGAAAAATTCTACACATCATCGCCATTCCCAAAAAATTAGAAAAATTTTGGCACCGGTTTCAAGAAAATTGATCCATTAATGAAAAATTAAACTTATCCTCAAAAAATTAAATAAATTTTGGCAATGGTTTCAAGAAAATCGGCCCATTAATACTTAGGTATTATTTTTCGAAAAATTAGAAAAAATTCGAAATCGGTTCCTAAAAAATCGGTAACAAAAAATTATCCATAAAAAAAATTCAGCTTGATATCTCGAAATTTGCGGAAATTAGAGCAATCACGTACATTTTTTAAAACAAAAATCGGAAACCCCTTTTGTATTAACAATTTTTTAAATTCTTTTACATTCTTTAGTTCTTTCTACCCCTATTTCATATATAATTCTTTAAGATTTGGTCAATTATTTCTCGAAAAATTGCAAAATTTTGGAACCGGTTTTCAAAAAGATCGGTAACGAAAAATTATACACTTTATAGCAATCCCCGGAAAATTCTACGGCACAACTTTGGATTAAAAGCGACCTAACCGATTTCAATGACCTTGATCTATGTTGTCAAAGGTCATGACCCCGAGTGACCTTCAGAAAGTTTTAGCCGTCGCTCGTTATTCGTTAAAAAGTTATTAACAAAAAAAGGTTTGGAAAATAAAGCAGTTATTTTGAGTATTGGAAGGGATAAATGACTAATATATAGGGGCATTCTACGTCACAGGAAGACCCCCTCTGTCCAAAAATGGTTTCAACCGAAAAGATTCCACTTAGGCTTAAAATGTAGGTTATTATGTCTACTTGTAAATGCAAAGTGGCACCTTTTGAAATTGCAAATGGCGGATCTAATATGGCGGACAATTAAAAAAAAAACAGCCCGATATCTCAATATTTGCGAAAGTTAGAGCAACCACGGACATTTCTAAAAAAATTAAAATTTTTTTTTAAAAAGAATCCCTTTATCGATTATCGCCAAATTCAATACCAACCCTCCTTGAACGATACTCTATCAATTAAAAAAAAATTAAGCCTAATATCTCAATATTTGCACAAGTTAGAACAACCACAGACATTTTTAAAAAAAGTAAAAATTTTTTTTTTTAATTAGAACAATCATATAGATTTTTTAAGATAATTATTAGCAATTTTTATTAATTCTATTATATTCTTCAGTTTTTTCTACCCCTATTTCATATATAATGCTTTAAAATTTGATTAATCAGTTCTTGAGTTATAGAAATTTTGGTAAATTTGGCTGTTTTTTTTTTAAACAGAAATTGGTAACCCCTTTATTATTAGCAATTTTTATTTTTTGATTATATTCTTCAGTTTTTTCTACCCCTATTTCATATATAATGCTTTAAAATTTGGTTAATCAGTTCTTGAGTTATAGAAATTTCGGTAAATTTGGCACATACATTTTTTCGTACTCTTTAAAACAACACATTGGCATCGAAAACTCAAAAAACAATTTTTACTTCGGTCTTTTCTACCCCTATTTCATATATAATTCTTTTAAATTCAGTTGATTAAACTTAGCTTTGTATGCGATCAAAATTATGGACCTTTGATCGCATATAAAGCTGGGTCTAATCAACCAAATCTTAACGAATTATATATGAAATAGGGGTAGAAAAGACTGAAAAATATAATAAAATTAGAAATAGATCAATATCTCCAAATTTGCGGAAGTTAGAGCAACCACGGACATTTCTAAAAAAATTCAAAATTTTTTTAAAAAAGAACCCCTTTACCGATCATCGCCAAATTCAATACCTACCTTCCTTGAATGATACTCTATCGATTAAAAAAAAAAAACAGCCCGATATCTCAATATTTGCGAAAGTTAGAGCAACCACAAACATTAAATCTGCACATACACACACACAGACATTTTTTTTAAGGCGATATTTCGACGTTTTACAACGATCTGAACATATTGGCATCAAAAACTCCAAAAACAATCTTTTCTTTGGTTTCTTCTATCCCTATTTCATATATAATGCACTTAAATTTGGTTGACTAGACCCAACTTTATACGCAATCAAAGGTTCATATACGAAATTCATGAAAACAAAGCTTCCTTTATGAGGAAGCAAAATAACGCGATATTTTGACATTTTAGAACACTGAACATATTGACATCAAAAACTCAAAAAACAATCTTTTCTTTGGTTTCTTCTACCCCTATTTCATATATAATTCATTTAAATTTGGTTGACTAGACCCAACTTTATACGCAATCAAAGGTTCATATACGAAATTCACGAAAACAAAGCTTCCTCTATGAGGAAGCAACAAAAAAAGTAACCGAATACGCTTGAAAATTTTTACTCGGAGGTTTTTTGGGTCGTTAAATACGAATTTGACATCAAATTTTTAAAATTCAAAATGACGGACCCTAAATGGCGGACATAATCAAAATTTTTCAAACAACGGGCGAATTTGATTGAAACTTGTTATTTGGGGGTTTTTGGGGTCACTGATTATGAATCCGAAATCTGATTTTAAAAATTCAAAATGGCGGATCCAATATGGCGGATAAATTTTTATAAAAACGAACGAATTCGCTTGAAACTCGTTGCTCGGGGATTTTTGGAGTCGCTGATTATGAATCCAAAGTTGAATTTTAAACATTCAAAATGATGGATATAATATAGCGAGTGATTTGTTTAAAACAAATTATACATTGTAGACAAGTGTTGATCCTGCAGAAGCATTAAAATACCTTTTTATAAGTAGTTCCTTATTACTGTTTGAGATAAAGCAGTGATGTTTTAATATCCCTGGTACAGCTGGAGCCTTGTCAAATCTTTTTCTCAAGAACTTTTCAATTTTGTCGTGTTCTTTGCGACTATAAAATAATGTCGTTATATTTTTAAAATAATTCTGCCCCCATTCAACAAGTTTATTTGGAGTTAATATTGCATCAGCTGGTTTACATATGAGACTAATTCTCGCAGCTTCTCTTTTAAATAAAGCACCAATTCCATCCGAAGCACCTTTGCCGTGAGCTGTCGCATGAACATGCCATTCAGCGCTAACATTAAAATCATCTTGATGGTGAATTAAGTTCATCATCTGGAATTTATTTTTAAAATGTTGCTTTGCTCCATCACTGAAGTATATAATTTTCTTTACGTCGAAGCCCTTTTTTATGTGAGGAATCAACATTTTTTGGATAGTATATACAGCAGCTGTATCATGGCGCGTACTATCTGACAAAAATACAAGACTTTTATGCTCAACTTTTTGATTTTTTTGTAGTAATAAACGACAGGGAAAACTGTACATTGGTCGTTATTAAAATGAAAAGCCTGAGACGCATCTTGAACTACATATTTGTAGTTTTCAGAAAAATGTAAAACAACAAGTGCTTCCCCCTCATTTAAATTATCTTTCTTGTCTTGAAAAAATTGCGACTGCTGTTTTGATATAAACGAATGAGGCTTTAAAAGCAATAACTTATTACTTAATTCCTCCAAGAATTCTATTGTAGGCAGAATTTGAGTTTGCAGCGTTGATCTGTCTGTACCTGTCCATGAAGTAAATTGTACTTCGTACAAGTTGTGTTCTTCCAATAATTCTTGTACATACAGCATAAAGTCAGAAATGTCTGGACATTTTTCGCATTCGCTAAGAGAACATTCTTCACTAGGATTGGGACAAGTAATTTGCTGCAAGCAATCTTTATAATCGCAAATTGGCTTTTCAGAATTTTCGGTAAGTTTCTTAATGTCAATAGCATCCAACAACAACTTACAATTCTGGTGAATGGTACAAACACAGACGGAATGTGTTCCACTACCACCAGCAAGTATGCAATGTTTTGGACGTAGTTGGGCAAATTTGCTGAAACTAACTGCACAGTCTGGGTAAGTGTCTTTAAATTTAAGAAAAAGACCTCTTAAATCTAAAAGAAGAAGTCGTTTCTGCATTAAACAACGTCCATTCTCATTCTTTACAGAAATTACATCTTTCACACCAGGCATTATCCTACCGTTTGTGTCACTGTTATAAAAATCTACAATTTTTTGAACAGTTGATTCGGGTAATACTTTACCACTTCTTGCACTTGTTTCTGCCAAAATACCCCTTGTATCTCTAAGGTCTTTAGCTTTCTTTGCAAACTTCCAACTGCAATTAAATTCTTTTGATATCTTTTTAACAGACCATGATTTTGGTGTTATAGTAAGAATTGTTAATCGCATTGGATCATGTTTCGACAAAGCATTAAATTTTTCTTTTAAATCGTTAAACAGGTCTTCCAACTCAATTTCTCTTTCTGAGCGAACATCTTCTGGATTCAGACCGGAGGATGTTTCATTTACTGTAGCAGAAACATTCTGATCTATATCAACAACCATCTGACTTACATCTGATAAATTCTCAGATGTGTCAGAAGGTGTTCTGCAAATTGAAGCCTCATTACTTTTCTTTCTACATTCAGAACAAATTTTTGCATTATCGTCAATATCAGGGAACTTTCGTTTTAGATTTGTGGATACATTTCTCAAATTTTTACCTTTGTGACCCATGGTTTGATATGGATTACAACATCTGTCGGCATGGACGTTACCTTTATTCGGCATATTAAATATCAAAGTAAACAACCTTAACTAATAACCTTATAACTAAAAAACAAATCTTACCTTAAAAAAACTTATTTACAATGCATAAAAACTGTATGCTTTTATGATTAAAAAAATCTTAAAGAAATTAAAAAAAAAGTTACGCTGATACCGTCGTTTTAATTTCTCGATATAAAAAAAAAACAGAAAAAAAAGAGAATGAGAATTCCGGACCCTCGAAAAGTTTTCGAAAATTGTACCGAAAGAAAAGAAAAATGGAGAAAAAGAAATTGAGAAAAGGAAGAAATCCAAAAGAATTCTGGACCCTTTTCAAGTTTTCGATGAATTCTTTGAGTCAGGAAGATAAAAAGGAAGAAAGGCAAGGAAAAGTAAATTTTAAATGAAAGAAAAGTTGCGTCGAGGAATCGTGAAGCAAACACTTCGAAATTTCATAAAAAAGATGTGTGCAATTTTATTTTCGTAGAAAACCAAGACCGTCAAAAACAACGAGTTTTTAGAACAAAAGATAAATGGTGGCGGCCGCCGATGTTCGTTGTTTTTCATGTAACCGCTTCCGTATCGAAAACGGTAAAAGATAGAGCAAAATCAAAACCGTTCTGGACTCTGGATCGCTATCGCAGAGAGAGCTGCACGGAGAGAACTTTACAAGTCTCATCAGAGCACGGAGCGCTCCCCGATGTGAAATCTATGAATTGCCGTTAGTCTCCCACTACGCGCCCACACCATCATTCCAACACCGAATCAGTCTCATACTGATAGAATCTTACTTCACCGTTTTCGATACGGAAGCGGTTACATGAAAAACAACGAACATCGGCGGCCGCCACCATTTATCTTTTGTTCTAAAAACTCGTTGTTTTTGACGGTCTTGGTTTTCTACGAAAATAAAATTGCACACATCTTTTTTATGAAATTTCGAAGTGTTTGCTTCACGATTCCTCGACGCAACTTTTCTTTCATTTAAAATTTACTTTTCCTTGCCTTTCTTCCTTTTTATCTTCCTGACTCAAAGAATTCATCGAAAACTTGAAAAGGGTCCAGAATTCTTTTGGATTTCTTCCTTTTCTCAATTTCTTTTTCTCCATTTTTCTTTTCTTTCGGTACAATTTTCGAAAACTTTTCGAGGGTCCGGAATTCTCATTCTCTTTTTTTTCTGTTTTTTTTTTATATCGAGAAATTAAAACGACGGTATCAGCGTAACTTTTTTTTTAATTTCTTTAAGATTTTTTTAATCATAAAAGCATACAGTTTTTATGCATTGTAAATAAGTTTTTTTAAGGTAAGATTTGTTTTTTAGTTATAAGGTTATTAGTTAAGGTTGTTTACTTTGATATTTAATATGCCGAATAAAGGTAACGTCCATGCCGACAGATGTTGTAATCCATATCAAACCATGGGTCACAAAGGTAAAAATTTGAGAAATGTATCCACAAATCTAAAACGAAAGTTCCCTGATATTGACGATAATGCAAAAATTTGTTCTGAATGTAGAAAGAAAAGTAATGAGGCTTCAATTTGCAGAACACCTTCTGACACATCTGAGAATTTATCAGATGTAAGTCAGATGGTTGTTGATATAGATCAGAATGTTTCTGCTACAGTAAATGAAACATCCTCCGGTCTGAATCCAGAAGATGTTCGCTCAGAAAGAGAAATTGAGTTGGAAGACCTGTTTAACGATTTAAAAGAAAAATTTAATGCTTTGTCGAAACATGATCCAATGCGATTAACAATTCTTACTATAACACCAAAATCATGGTCTGTTAAAAAGATATCAAAAGAATTTAATTGCAGTTGGAAGTTTGCAAAGAAAGCTAAAGACCTTAGAGATACAAGGGGTATTTTGGCAGAAACAAGTGCAAGAAGTGGTAAAGTATTACCCGAATCAACTGTTCAAAAAATTGTAGATTTTTATAACAGTGACACAAACGGTAGGATAATGCCTGGTGTGAAAGATGTAATTTCTGTAAAGAATGAGAATGGACGTTGTTTAATGCAGAAACGACTTCTTCTTTTAGATTTAAGAGGTCTTTTTCTTAAATTTAAAGACACTTACCCAGACTGTGCAGTTAGTTTCAGCAAATTTGCCCAACTACGTCCAAAACATTGCATACTTGCTGGTGGTAGTGGAACACATTCCGTCTGTGTTTGTACCATTCACCAGAATTGTAAGTTGTTGTTGGATGCTATTGACATTAAGAAACTTACCGAAAATTCTGAAAAGCCAATTTGCGATTATAAAGATTGCTTGCAGCAAATTACTTGTCCCAATCCTAGTGAAGAATGTTCTCTTAGCGAATGCGAAAAATGTCCAGACATTTCTGACTTTATGCTGTATGTACAAGAATTATTGGAAGAACACAACTTGTACGAAGTACAATTTACTTCATGGACAGGTACAGACAGATCAACGCTGCAAACTCAAATTCTGCCTACAATAGAATTCTTGGAGGAATTAAGTAATAAGTTATTGCTTTTAAAGCCTCATTCGTTTATATCAAAACAGCAGTCGCAATTTTTTCAAGACAAGAAAGATAATTTAAATGAGGGGGAAGCACTTGTTGTTTTACATTTTTCTGAAAACTACAAATATGTAGTTCAAGATGCGTCTCAGGCTTTTCATTTTAATAACGACCAATGTACAGTTTTCCCTGTCGTTTATTACTACAAAAAAATCAAAAAGTTGAGCATAAAAGTCTTGTATTTTTGTCAGATAGTACGCGCCATGATACAGCTGCTGTATATACTATCCAAAAAATGTTGATTCCTCACATAAAAAAGAGCTTCGACGTAAAGAAAATTATATACTTCAGTGATGGAGCAAAGCAACATTTTAAAAATAAATTCCAGATGATGAACTTAATTCACCATCAAGATGATTTTAATGTTAGCGCTGAATGGCATGTTCATGCGACAGCTCACGGCAAAGGTGCTTCGGATGGAATTGGTGCTTTATTTAAAAGAGAAGCTGCGAGAATTAGTCTCATATGTAAACCAGCTGATGCAATATTAACTCCAAATAAACTTGTTGAATGGGGGCAGAATTATTTTGAAAATATAACGACATTATTTTATAGTCGCAAAGAACACGACAAAATTGAAAAATTCTTGAGAAAAAGATTTGACAAGGCTCCAGCTGTACCAGGGATATTAAAACATCACTGCTTTATCTCAAACAGTAATAAGGAACTACTTATAAAAAGGTATTCTAATGCTTCTGCAGGATCAACACTTGTCTACAATGTATAATTTGTTTTAAACAAATCACTCGCCATATTATATCCATCATTTTGAATGTTTAAAATTCAACTTTGGATTCATAATCAGCGACTCCAAAAATCCCCGAGCAACGAGTTTCAAGCGAATTCGTTCGTTTTTATAAAAATTTATCCGCCATATTGGATCCGCCATTTTGAATTTTTAAAATCAGATTTCGGATTCATAATCAGTGACCCCAAAAACCCCCAAATAACAAGTTTCAATCAAATTCGCCCGTTGTTTGAAAAATTTTGATTATGTCCGCCATTTAGGGTCCGTCATTTTGAATTTTAAAAATTTGATGTCAAATTCGTATTTAACGACCCAAAAAACCTCCGAGTAAAAATTTTCAAGCGTATTCGGTTACTTTTTTTGTTGCTTCCTCATAGAGGAAGCTTTGTTTTCGTGAATTTCGTATATGAACCTTTGATTGCGTATAAAGTTGGGTCTAGTCAACCAAATTTAAATGAATTATATATGAAATAGGGGTAGAAGAAACCAAAGAAAAGATTGTTTTTTGAGTTTTTGATGTCAATATGTTCAGTGTTCTAAAATGTCAAAATATCGCGTTATTTTGCTTCCTCATAAAGGAAGCTTTGTTTTCATGAATTTCGTATATGAACCTTTGATTGCGTATAAAGTTGGGTCTAGTCAACCAAATTTAAGTGCATTATATATGAAATAGGGATAGAAGAAACCAAAGAAAAGATTGTTTTTGGAGTTTTTGATGCCAATATGTTCAGATCGTTGTAAAACGTCGAAATATCGCCTAAAAAAAAATGTCTGTGTGTGTGTGTATGTGCAGATTTAATGTTTGTGGTTGCTCTAACTTTCGCAAATATTGAGATATCGGGCTGTTTTTTTTTTTAATCGATAGAGTATCATTCAAGGAAGGTAGGTATTGAATTTGGCGATGATCGGTAAAGGGGTTCTTTTTTAAAAAAATTTTGAATTTTTTTAGAAATGTCCGTGGTTGCTCTAACTTCCGCAAATTTGGAGATATTGATCTATTTCTAATTTTATTATATTTTTCAGTCTTTTCTACCCCTATTTCATATATAATTCGTTAAGATTTGGTTGATTAGACCCAGCTTTATATGCGATCAAAGGTCCATAATTTTGATCGCATACAAAGCTAAGTTTAATCAACCGAATTTAAAAGAATTATATATGAAATAGGGGTAGAAAAGACCGAAGTAAAAATTGTTTTTTGAGTTTTCGATGCCAATGTGTTGTTTTAAAGAGTACGAAAAAATGTATGTGCCAAATTTACCGAAATTTCTATAACTCAAGAACTGATTAACCAAATTTTAAAGCATTATATATGAAATAGGGGTAGAAAAAACTGAAGAATATAATCAAAAAATAAAAATTGCTAATAATAAAGGGGTTACCAATTTCTGTTTAAAAAAAAAACAGCCAAATTTACCAAAATTTCTATAACTCAAGAACTGATTAATCAAATTTTAAAGCATTATATATGAAATAGGGGTAGAAAAAACTGAAGAATATAATAGAATTAATAAAAATTGCTAATAATTATCTTAAAAAATCTATATGATTGTTCTAATTTTAAAAAAAAATTTTTACTTTTTTTAAAAATGTCTGTGGTTGTTCTAACTTGTGCAAATATTGAGATATTGGGCTTAATTTTTTTTTAATTGATAGAGTATCGTTCAAGGAGGGTTGGTATTGAATTTGGCGATAATCGATAAAGGGATTCTTTTTAAAAAAAAATTTTAATTTTTTTAGAAATGTCCGTGGTTGCTCTAACTTTCGCAAATATTGAGATATCGGGCTGTTTTTTTTTTAATTGTCCGCCATATTAGATCCGCCATTTGCAATTTCAAAAGGTGCCACTTTGCATTTACAAGTAGACATAATAACCTACATTTTAAGCCTAAGTGGAACCTTTTCGGTTGAAACCATTTTTGGACAGAGGGGGTCTTCCTGTGACGTAGAATGCCCCTATATATTAGTCATTTATCCCTTCCAATACTCAAAATAACTGCTTTATTTTCCAAACCTTTTTTTGTTAATAACTTTTTAACGAATAACGAGCGACGGCTAAAACTTTCTGAAGGTCACTCGGGGTCATGACCTTTGACAACATAGATCAAGGTCATTGAAATCGGTTAGGTCGCTTTTAATCCAAAGTTGTGCCGTAGAATTTTCCGGGGATTGCTATAAAGTGTATAATTTTTCGTTACCGATCTTTTTGAAAACCGGTTCCAAAATTTTGCAATTTTTCGAGAAATAATTGACCAAATCTTAAAGAATTATATATGAAATAGGGGTAGAAAGAACTAAGGAATGTAAAAGAATTTAAAAAATTGTTAATACAAAAGGGGTTTCCGATTTTTGTTTTAAAAAATGTACGTGATTGCTCTAATTTCCGCAAATTTCGAGATATCAAACTGAATTTTTTTTATGGATAATTTTTTGTTACCGATTTTTTAGGAACCGATTTCGAATTTTTTCTAATTTTTCGAAAAATAATACCTAAGTATTAATGGGCCGATTTTCTTGAAACCATTGCCAAAATTTATTTAATTTTTTGAGGATAAGTTTAATTTTTCATTAATGGATCAATTTTCTTGAAACCGGTGCCAAAATTTTTCTAATTTTTTGGGAATGGCGATGATGTGTAGAATTTTTCATATGGGATTTAATTTTTCATTAATGTACCGATTTTTTGAAAACTGCAAGTGATAAAATTTTTCTGAATGCGAATTATTCATTCAATTAATGGACCGATTTTCTTCAAAACGGTGCCCAAATTTTTCTAATTTTTCGGGGATGGCGACGATGAGTTTAATGAGTTTAATTTTTCAGTAAGAGACGTATTTTCTTAAAACCGGTGCTATTTTTTTCAGTTTTCTTTGTCAATGTGTTCAGAATGTTCAAAAATGTTGAAAAATCACCTTTTTAAAAAATGTCTGTATGGTGTGTATATATTCCACTCGCTAAAAATGATCCAAAAAAAGAATGTGTGGTGGAGGCCAATTTTGTTTTAAATAATAAAATTGGTTAAAATGTATAAAAGTTCAAACCTCACCCCAAAAGGTTTTAGCCGGCGGTCATTGTTTATTAAAAAGTTATGAACAAAAAAGTTTAAAATATATAACAATTTGTGTTAGTGCTAAAACATTCGCGCGATGCGCGGAAAAAATAAATATATATCTCTATATATACATAAAAAGAGAGGAAAATATAACTTAAAGTGGAAAAAAATTCGAATCTGTAAAGAAAAAAGTAAGAACAAAGAGGGTTAGGAAAGGGATCTAGACTAAAAAACCTAGTACTTAATATTTTTATGTTAAAAAAAGCTACATTTAAAATAGTTTACAACTGTTTTTCTGCAACAGCATATTGCTATTCGATAATTACAAAATAGCTTTAAAAGATACAATCTTTATCAAGAAGTACATATCTGCTACATATTTTGTATTTCTATTACGTTTTCATTAATTTAACATGGACTTTTGTCGTATAGCCAACTTACTCTACTGTCGGAGTAAGCTGGCTACAATGCAGCATGTTCGTGTTTCACTTATTACAAAGAAACTGTACAGTATACAGGATCGTTCCTGGCATAAAAATGTATTAGAGAAAAATTTTTCAATTTTGAGAAGATCTGACATCTAGTTTCTGAGATAATAAATCTCAAAGTTGGCATTTTTAATGTTATAGATTTTATGGGAAATTGTATCAAAAACATACATTTTTCGAGAATTTCACTCACTATCTGTAAAGAAACAAATTCAAGAAACTGAAAATAACATTGTTTAATTCTTTTAGCACATTTGTTAAGTATAAGACAAAACGACGTTGACGTGTAACAAGTCCAAAAATTCAATCAAAACTTGATGAATTGTCACGTTTTTTGTCGGATTTTGATCAGCTGTACGCGACGTGAACATGTGGCAACGCCGCGGCGTGTAGTGTTTTCTTTCTACAGAACTATTCTTTTGCAAGCAAATCTCCCATCGAAATTGTTTGTTATCTTCCATTATTTTTCAACGTAAACACAATACATAACCTCACTCAAACACATAGCACTGGCATGATAGCTGCCTACAGTGAAGAAATACTATGTCGCAACATATTTCTCTTGTACAAATTTCAATTAAAGTCAAATCTTGAATTGTTTATATTTATCAGTAAATATAATTGATACATAATCGAATGACAAGTTACATTATAAAACCAGTAATTATACAAGTGTCTAGAATATACGCATAAAAATAGTTTTTCTTAGGAAAAAAGGCCTTATATTGACTCATATATGGTACTAGCCGAACCACCTTAAAAAATCAAAAATTGAAACTGTTAAAGTTAAAAATGTCAACAAGCCCCGGTATCCCCTACATAAAGTATTTCATCTAACTCAAGCACCTCAGATATCTCTCTATCTTTTCTAAATAATGAGAAAAAAAATTAAAGCTACAAGTGTCGAAGTAATGTAATGATAATGCCTTCATTATACTATATATGTGGAGGAATGAAAGAGCAGACTTCAAATGCAACTCGATTTTTTAAAACGGAATTATATGATTTTTCTTACGTAATTTAATTCTTCTAATCATTTTGTAAGTGAAATAATTAAAGTAAACTATAAAAAAAACATAGTTTACAATAGTTTACAAAACATTTTATACCTTATTCTGATATATATATATATATATATATATATATATATATACACATATAGGTAATTTGATATAAAATGTAGTAAAATATCTCAAAACATATTTTAAATTATTTTACCTTAATATTCTCATATACTGAATAGTAGAATGAAGGAAGCCCGAACGAGTAAAGTGTAGAAGATATCAAGTTAGAATTACATCAAAAGTTAAGTGTGTGTGTGTGATATGTATGTATGTGTGCCTACGTAGGGGAGACCGGGTCTCGTTGGCACCGTTTTTACAATTTCGGCATTTGAGTTTTTAAACAACTAATTATCATGATTAAACAGTGCTAATATGATAGATAGAACCTTTCTCTACATTTTCATGCCCGAAACAATCCTGTATACTGTATAGTTTCTTTGTAATAAGTGAAATACGAACATGCTGCATTGTAGCCAGCTTGCCCCGATAGTGGGGCAAATTGACATATATCATGGTGTAAGTTGGCTGCAGGTAAAGTTGTAGGACTAAAGTCCATGTTAAATTAATGAAAACGTAATAAAAAATAAAAAACATATAGCAGATATGTTCTCGATAAAAATTGTATCTTTTAAAGTTGTTTTGTAATAATCGAGCAAAATGCTGTTGTAGAAAAACAACTGTAAACTATTTCAGATATAGTTTTCTTCAATATAGTCTGTTCACCCGAAGCAGTTTTGACGCGTGGTTGCGCTGCCGCGTGTGGCCGCGCGTTATCGCGAGGCAAGGTGCGACAACGCGCGCATACGTGCGTACGCGAAACGGCGTATGCGTGACGACGAGCGTCTACGATACGCTTTGACCCATAGGACACTCGCCGTCGCACTACCTTGCCTCGCGATAGCGCGCGGCTTGTGCAAACGTTAACGCGCGGCCGCAATCGCGTGGCAACCGCGCGACAGAAACGCCTCGTGTGAACAGGCTCATAAAAATATTAAATATAAAGCCCGGTCTACGTAGGCCACACGGCTACACTGGCCACTGTTCGCAAAACGCAAGACACACGCACAGTCTACATGTCAATCTAACCTCTCTGTGTATAGAGGTTAGATTGACATGTAGACTGTGCGTGTGTCTTCCGTTGATTACATCCGTTGTAATCATCGACCGACAACTTCATTAATACACATTTTACTTACATCTTCTGCTTCTCTTGCTTCTATCAGCATTGTAACGCGAATCGGTGTCCAAAATTTTCCCAATTTTTCGGCAAATAATTGATCAAATCTTAAAGAATTGTATATAAAACGAGGGTAGAATTTCCCGGGGAGTACCACAAAGTGTATAATTTTTTATTAGCGATTTTATTACCGATCTTTTTGGAAACCGGTGTCAGAAATTTTTCGGAAAATTTATGTCCTCCCGGGCGAAGCCCGGGTAACCAGCTAGTATCAAATAAAGTTAATCTAGATTTTCATCCTTATAACATGTATATCAAAATCTGTAAGCCTAGTTAGAACTTGATCCGTTCACTGGTTCTTGTAATCTCCAAAATCTCGAGTACTCGCAACTCCGTCACGTCGCGTAAAGATACACGGTGCGGTCTCGCTTCGCGTAACTTGACGGCGAGACACCGTGTCTCTTGATTAAGGTCATTAGAGATATGTTTTTGAACGTAAATAATTAGCATGTATCTTTTACTAAGGATATATTATAGCATGTATCTTACCTACAACTATTTTAAATTGAGAATAAAAAGAATTTATATTATAAATAAAATTAAAATTCTTTATTTAAATGTACATTTAACAACAAGAAATAAACAACATGTAACTATTATATACAGAATGTTCCATTTTACTTTCTCCAGGCTAATTTAGGCAAAAATTGAGATCGGTGTAAAGCTTTAGCGTTCACCATTAAAAAATTAAAAAATTATTTACACTCTAGATTTGTACCCGCTAGTACCATATTTCGTTTTATTTGTACATACCTAAATGATTAAAAAGTTAGAAGAAGGTGAAAAAATAGCCAGCGCCAAACTTTAAGATATTTGAAAACACACACACACGGCCAAAAAAAAATGCCAATCGAAAGAGCATTGTTTGTAGCTGTTTGTACCTCTTTCAAAATCGTTTGTATCTCAAAGGACTGGAAGTACAGGCTTTTTAAAATACGTCTAAGAGGTACTTTCGCCAAATTGATTGAAAATTGACTGAAATGCCCTTATTTGCAATGTTAAACAATTCGCTGTTTGCGAACCGGTTGAGGTACAATCGAAATTAAAATAAGTACAAACGATTCTCTACACTGAAAAAAAGTAGCTGTATTCAAGTTAATTACTTTATCGAAGTAAATTAATTATTCCAATACTGTCGAGTAAATATTTACTAAAAATAAAAATACAAGTCACTGCATACCCCTTACAAAAATATTTCACCGCTTTTACACCTCATATAGATCGTTTTTTTTCTTTTTAGCCCGTTTAATCTAACAAGTATTTATAATATTAAGAATATTTAGATTTTAGAAAATATGTATTAAACAAAAAAATCAAAATTTAAAATAGTATGTTTCTTCAATGGAAAGCAATAATTACACAATATAGTGATAATACTACTTTCTTAATAGGAAAAATTTACTTACATTCAGCAATTTGTTTACAACAAAAAATATTGCTGGTTTTAAATAAATATTTACTATAGGCAATCAAAATATTCTTACATTGAAAAAATATTGCTTGATTTTAAAAACTGAAGACCAAGTAATTACATTTTCTCGATTCTAGTATTTTTTTCTGTGTAGCGACTAGCGTTTGCCGTTTTCCAATATCTTCAAATTGACTGAAACACCTTATTTGCAGTGTTAAACAATTTCGTTATTTGCAAACCGTTTGAGGTACAAATGATTTGGAAAGAGGTACAAACGGATTAAACAATGCTGTTTCGAATGACGTTGACTATTTTCAAATATCTTAAAGTTGGCGGCTTTTTCACCTTTCCCGTAACTTTTTAACCCTTTAGTACAAACACAAATTATAGTATTAACGAGTACAAACAAGGTACAAACCTATAGTGTAAGCAAGAGAAACCTGAGAGAAACGAATTCGTTCGTTTTTATAAAATTTATCCGCCATATTGGATCCGCCATTTTGAAATTTTTAAAATCAGATTTCGGATTCATAATCAGTGACCCCAAAAACCCCCAAATAACAAGTTTTAATCAAATTCGCCCGTTGTTTGAAAAATTTTGATTATGTCCGCCATTTAGGGTTTGTCATTTTGAATTTTAAAAATTTGATGTCAAATTCGTATTTAACGACCCAAAAAACCTCCTTAAAAATTTTCAAGCGTAATCGGTTACTTTTAATGTTGCTTCCTCATAGAGGAAGCTTTGTTTATGAATTTATTATACGAACCTTTGATTGCGTATAACCCGGGTCTAGTCAACCAAATTTAAATGAATTATAGAAATAGGGGTAGAATAAACCAAAGAAAAATTGTTATTTGAGTTTTTGAACCAAATGTTCAGTGTTCTAAAATAAATATCGCGTTATTTTATTAATTGCGCCATATTATCCGCCATTTGCAATTAAAAGATGCCACTTTGCATTTCAAATAGACATAATAACCTACATTTAAGCCTAAGTGGCCTTTTCGATTGAAAGGTTCCAGAGGTCCCGACGTAGAATGCCCCAATATAAGAGTGTTTTTATATATATATATAAATACGGGTGTAAAGAATTTATACTTTTCTAGATTGCAGATAAGCGATAAACTGAGTCGAAAAATCATGTACCATTTTGCAATTTTCGCAATAGTTTATGAGTTATTAATGATTAAAAATCGGAATTAGCCCGCCCACCGCCAAATCCAAGCGCGCGGCGAGAAGCGGCCGCCCCGCGGTCCGCGCGCAGGCAGTTGTTTACTACACGGCGATGATCACGCACGAGCGGCGCATAACGCCGGATATACGTCCTGAGCGCAATAGTTTCTCGCCTTTTTTAAATAGAAATAAAATATTCTAACATAGAAAAATTTTTTGTGCGTACGTATGTACATACGTGTGTACATGCATACACAGAAAAATATCAATTGTACTGCTTAAAAAAGCGATTACTCAATTTATTTATTTTTTTTATAAGGGACAATAATATATTTTCTTCAAATAATTAGATGTTTACTTTCTTTATATCATAATTAATCTAACAAGTATTTATAATATTAAGAATATTTAGATTTTAGAAAATATGTATTAAACAAAAAAATCAAAATTTAAAATAGTATGTTTCTTCAATGGAAAGCAATAATTACACAATATAGTGATAAATACTACTTCTCTTAAGTTAGGAAAAATTTACTTACATTCAGCAATTTGTTTACAACAAAAAATATTGCTGGTTTTAAATAAATATTTACTATAGGCAATCAAAATATTCTTACATTGAAAAAATATTGCTTGATTTTAAAAACTGAAGACCAAGTAATTACATTTTCTCGATTCTAGTATTTTTTCCTGTGTAGCGACTAGCGTTTGCCGTTTTCCAATATCTTCAAAATTGACTGAAACACCTTATTTGCAATGTTAAACAATTTCGTTATTTGCAAACCGTTTGAGGTACAAATGATTTGGAAAGAGGTACAAACGGATATAAACAATGCTGTTTCGAATGACGTTGACTATTTTCAAATATCTTAAAGTTGGCGGCTTTTTCACCTTTCCCTAACTTTTTAACCCTTTAGGTACAAAACACCTAACCTAACCTGAGAGCGGCCACCGGGATCCATTCCGTTCCAGCGGACGTATTCTGACGCGCCGCCTGACAAAGTGGACGTCAACTAAGGTAAAGGTACCAATACCCGGACACTTAAGCAGACGAAATGTACCAATACCTGGACACATATCTGTCTGGACACATACCTGGACACCTTTAAAAAAAGATAAATTTATGAAAATAAACGTTTGGCTATTATAACTGAAGTTTCAAATTACAAGAAAAAATACTTTTATCTTTGATTTTAATTCGCGTTATACTTATAAATAATAAAGGTGTCCGGATATAGGTACATGTCCGGCAATCGGGACGTTTACCTTACGTCGTTACGCTCGGTAACGGTACACACATGGTTCGTGTCCGTGCTATGGTTCGTGTTGACGCCGGACAGAGCTGTGTTAGGGCCTAAGAGGACTTGCTTCTGTTGAGTACGCTGCAGATCTTCCATCTGCGCGCGTTCCATCTCGAAGATAATCGGCGCAAAGAGAATTGTGGACGAACTGAAGACCAACCATGTTGCTGAACACGAATATGCATAGAGACCTGCGAAGATATATTCATATAAAAATGTGTAATTTATCCTTGCGTTATAAATTACTAACTTTATTGCGTATATCTTGAGACTTAAGTCAGTAACCTTACCTTTGACACATGTGCATAGGCAGGTTCCAAAGTTGTATCCAAAGTTGCGTACCGGCTCAGGAAACATTTCAGTAAGCCCTAGTAACCTTTCTGTTAAGCTCTCATCCTAAATCGAAAGGAAAATTTAAACTGATTAAATCCCGAATAGTACAACAAATAGCAATATATTCTCATTGTTATTAATGGAAGCAACAAAAATGCTATACTCCTAAGATACTATAAGTACCTCGTTAACTTTAATCTCGGTTAAGGAAGGCAACAAAAGCATCGCGCTTACAAGACACTATAAATATCTCAATTACTTTAATCTTAACTGAAAAGAGCACATGGCGCGTAGGTCATATATATACAATTATAAATATTAGCACCAGGTGAGGTATCAGAAAGCCGGCTTTTCTCTTATCATCAAATAACGATTCACGGTGAATCTTTTGGTACCACGAGATTCAGAGCAGGACCACGTAGGAATCCTGAAGATTGTCTTTTACTCCTGATCACTCCGAACATCCTGCGTTTTATCCTACGACAAACGTCGTGGCACACAAGTTACGCCAGGAGCTCGGAGGCCCACGACACTATCTTACTTATCACTATCGTCTTTTTTCCCCTCATGTATAAAGGGCGCTCTCGACCGTACCTCCTCGTCATCGTCCTCGTCGTCGGGGAGGAGCGACTTCACCTCGGGAGAGCGCGCGTCGCTGCTGCCCATGCCGCTGTCGACCTGATGATCCAGCTCCTCAACTGAAGCCATATACACGAGGGTGAGCGTGAACGCGCTCCGATTTGCCAGTTATGTATTAAGAATAACGCGGCCGAAAGAGGTTCTTGCTCACGTCGAGCAGCACGTTCACGGCACAGCAGCGGTGCATTCGCACGAATCGCACGTTCTCTCTCTCTCTCTCTCTCTCTCTCTCTCTCTCCCTCTCTTTCGACTACGCCGACTACGGAGACGAAAGAGAGCGAAGGAGCACCGAGCAGTGAGCGAGTGAGCACGCTTCGTGACGCTTCGGTCGGGCCGATAACGTGCCGGTACAACGTTACTCAAGTTTTGTATTTATATATATACGCGCGCGCGAGATATGAAGCTCAATGAAGCCGAGCGGGACGAAACGAGCGAGCGGATTCTGTACCTGCGATTCGAGACGAGGTTCCCCGCACCACTGCCCACGCTGCCATTCCCATCCGGCATTCCCACGAGGACGACGCTCGATGATCGCGAATATATCGGGCGATCGCGCCCAATCGCGCGTGGGCCTCGCTCTCACGTGTGCGAACCTCGCGCATATCGAAGTTCGATCGTCGAGTTGCGTAATGCGCTCGAGACCTGCGAGGCTTCCTTTTCTATTTTTCGATCTTTTCCTTGGATAAAAAAAAAACGATAATAATCGCGAGCCGATATTACCGCGGAGATTTTTTATGACCTGCAGGTCTCCTGAACAACAAAAAGTTAACAAATAATATTCGCAACATTCCTGAAAATTCTTCCTGAAAAGTTGACATTAATGGTGATTTAGTATCAAAAAGATATCACAAACAGTAATCAGCTTCTTTCTCTTCTTTCGGTCAGTCGTGTGAAGCCTGATAATTTAGTGTCAATCAATGGAAGAAGTAGGGAGATTTGTAGCAGAAGAAATTCTATGCGAACGCATTCTATATATTTATTAATAGAAGTATATTAATTAAAAAAGAGCACAAGTTACATTTAATGTAGTTACATACATTCCATATATTTTAACTTATATTATTATCATTTATTTTTTAATTACACATATGTTGTATTACATTTAATTACTCGCAACGTTGGGACTTGGAACAGTCTCAAGCTGGTGAAGCTGGCTCTGGGCTCTGGCTGGCTCCTGGCTGTCGTGATTCGCACATGGCGGACACGATCGCGCTCTCAGCGGAGTAAAATGGAGCAAAACACCGTCCGCTGCTCCGAATCGCGAGTCCGTTAATGTCCACCCCTGTCCGGCATATCCGGCCGTCGTCGCCGTCGTCCTCATCGTCCCAGTCGTGATGCTCGTCGAGCCGGCTCCCGGCCACGCTCGAGCGAGGCGCTGCGACAGTTGAGGCCTATCAAATCTCACTGAAATCGAACCCACTGCTGACGGCGACGGCCGAAATTCGAGTCGACCGAGTCCCGGTCGAGCGCGCTATTGGGGAACGGGGCGCCGCATGACGCGATAAGGATCGCGCGGCGAAGACGCTGTCCTTGCATCGCTCGACGATCGGCGACGAATGGACGCGGCGCGCCGCGTCCGCTGCATCAACACCCGGACACTTAGCGGTACCCGCACCTTCGGACGTGTTGTTACTCGTGTTTCGGACGACGCCACGTCCTCGTCGTGTATCAATCGCCCGGTGGGGCAGGGATGGCGAACACCGGTGTGCTGCTTTCGTGCGAGGCGTCGATTTCAGCAGCAACGACTTCGGCGTAAGTATCGCTGGGGATTTCCACGGAGAGGTTAACCTAACCTCGGAAAAGCACGCGAGAGGAACTCCCAAATGGCAGCTTGGTTCCTGACTCTCGTTTACGATCTTTCGCACATTTATTTTGTAACTTTGTTAACATTCAATAGCTCTATTAAGCTTGACGCACCTTTACTCCAATATAAAAGAAGATTAGCTGAATGACATGCCACTTTTGATTCGGTCAACTCTTGTGACAAGGTTTAGGATTGATCGTGTGAGCGCTAGGTAGCTGTAGTAAAGACTTGCCTCTCGGTGTTTCTCGAGGATGGCAAATTTCCTGAATCCGTGCGTCTCAGTGACTGGAATACAATGGCTGAAATTAGACAAAACAAATTTGACGGAGATCCCCGAGGAGATGGGCAAATTGTTGAAATTGGTAAAGTAATACTTGAAAAATTGTGTGATGACATTTATTTACATTTAAGAAATGTTTTTGCACAAAACTTTTATGGAAAAAGATTTGTGTCGTGTTAGTTAAGTGGCTAAAATCACATATTAATGCATTTAATTATCCATCAGGAACATCTGTCACTTGTCAAAAACAGGCTGGAACGTTTGTACGGTGAATTGACAGAATTGAACTGTCTCAGGACACTGAACATAAGGCATAATAATATCAAATCCAGTGGTATCCCAGCAGAGCTGTTTCATTTAGAGGAACTGACAACCTTAGATTTAAGTCACAACAATTTAAAGGAGGTACCTGAAGGCCTAGAAAGAGCGCGTTCCTTGCTCAATCTTAATTTAAGCCATAATCAGTACGTATCGACAACCAAATGCACATTACGACCGTGGAAAGATCATGGACAGAGCTCTAACTTTTATTTTGATTATTTCAGTATCGAAAACCATACCCAAATACGTTGTTTCATCCACTTGACTGACTTATTGTCTTGGATCTTAGTCATAACAAGCTAGAAACCGTGCACCGCAGACTCGACGTTTGGCTAATCTACAGACTTTAAATCTGAATCATAATCCTTTAGGTCATTTCCAATTAAGGTAGGAAACATTTTTATGTCGATCTTTACAATATTTTTTTTTATCCAAGAAAAGTTTCTTCATTTCCTCCCAAATTGTTTCAGACAATTGCCATCCTTAATGAATTTAACGAACGTTACAAATGCGGGACACACAACGAACCATTGAATAATATACCTTCTAGTCTAGAAACGCTAACTAATTTGCAAGAACTCGATTATGTCGCAGAATAATTTACCCCGAGTGCCTGACGCGCTTTATTCCTTGGCGAATTTGCGCCGTTTTAAATCTGAGCGACAATCAAATAATGGAATTATCAACAGCGATCGGTGAATACACCTTTACAATTATCTTACTCGCGTAGTCTTATGCTGACTAACAGTGAAACACGTTTTCCAGAATTGTGGACGAGGTTGGAGACTCTGAACGTGTCGCGAAACAAATTAAGTGCAATACCAGCCGCTGTGTGCAAGATTTCCACATTAAGAAGATTGTATTTGAACGATAACGAATTAGATTTTGAGGGCATACCTTCTGGAATAGGAAAATTATCGTCATTGCAGGTTTTCTCTGCTGCTAATAATCATTTAGAAATGATACCAGAAGGATTATGTAGGTGAGGAGCTGTTATTTTTTTAAATTATCTTATTTTAAGGAGAATAATTTTTTTTTCAAGATAATATTGCAAAAAAAATGTTTTTTTTTAGATGTGGCGCATTGAAGCAATTAATATTAACGTCAAATCGATTAATTACCGTACCGGACAGCTATCCATCTCCTCACCGATTTAGGAACAGCTGGATTTGCGGGGACAATCCTGAATTTAGTGATGCCACCAAAACCAACAGAAGTACAAAGGGGATCGGGCATCGAATTTTACAATATCGACTTCTCGTTGCAACATCAGTTGCGTCTTGCCGGTGCTAATGTACCAGCTCCAGTTCAAGCTGCTAGTACGTATTATGACCATCAGATCCAATAAAATAAAATGTAAAGATCTGATACTTTGTATAAAAGCATATTTTCGATTGATGTAGACAGTAAAGATCCAATCGCGCGTAAAATGAGGTTGAGAAGAAGGAGAGATCAAGAGGAGGCTGATCAAGATCAGGCCAAAATTCTAAGGTTTCGTCATTATTTCACTAGTCACATTGCGTTGTTTGTATGCAGGAGAAACTTATAATTATGATTGCTTTCAGGGCAATGAAGGACATAGCGAAAGAGAAGAACAAGGATAAGGAATGCGAGGAATCGAAAGCAGAATCCTTGAAGTGAGTAGGATCTACGAGGTTTCTAATTATATCACATTTGTTTTCCAGCATGGATTTTTCTCATGTGATTAATTAACAATTAATTTTGTAGACCTAACGATAGGGATGAAGCTTTGGAGAAGCCGCCGCTGGATTATTTCCGAGTTCTTTTGACGAAGACGCGGGTCAAATACCGGGTTTGTCGGTCTGGGAGATAAGAAACTTTCTGCCGAACGAGATCGAGGAGTGGCGCACGGCAATTTTACGAGGGCGATTGTTACATTATCCTTGAGAAAACCCGGGATAGACGAAGGTGGATCGTTGTCGTGGGCGATCTATTTCTGGATCGGAGAAAAAGCGGACAGTACGTATACTTTTGTGAACTGAGACAATATAAAAAAGTCTAAAGATTGAACGCTGTATGATTATTTCACAGATTTATCGCACATGCGAACCGCGTAACGTACGACTAATTTAATCACAATTTGTTCTCGCAGTTAGATAAAAGAGCGTGTGCGGCGATTCACGCCGTAAATCTGAGGAATTACTTGGGCGCACAATGTCGGACAATCAGGGAGGAGCAGGGGGACGAATCGGATGAATTTCTGATGCTGTTCGATTCGGGTATCACCTACATCGAGGGCGGTCGCACATCGTCCGGTTTTTACACAGTGGAAGATACAGTGAGTGGTTTAATTCTTTCTTATTATTGTAATTAAATTTTCGAAGGAAAATTGAAGTCACACTGAGATCACGAGTTTTCCTTTTTTCAGCCAGCGGTTACTCGTCTGTATAGAGTGCACGCGGCGGGAGCTTCTATACATTTGGAACCAGTTCCAGTTTGTGTCGAGTCTCTGGATCCCGGTTACGTATTTGTTCTCGACACGGGGAATAAGATATTCATGTGGTATGGAAAGAAAGCGAAGAGTACGTTGAAGTCGAAGGCGCGACTGATGGCGGAAAAAATTAATAAGAACGAACGGAAAAATAAAGCTGAGATTCTAACGGAAGTCATGGGTGCCGAGTCCGAAGATTTCCTGTTATACTTAGGGGTGGAGGAACACGAACAGAAAAATCTGCAAATTATTGTAAGCTTTTTTTTAAATTTTATTTGATTTATTTTACTTTCAATGTATGTAATAGTTATTTCTTTAATTTTATGTTATTATAATCATCTCGCTTGTTTTTACGATAGGAGCACGTGGATCCAAATTTTGTACCTCTCGTACCCAGATTGTATCAAGTTCAACTCGGAATGGGCTACCTGGAATTACCGCAGATCGAGGTTCCTCATGGAAAATTAACGAATACCTTGCTAAACAATCGCAATGTGTATATATTAGACTGCTATTTAGATGTATACGTTTGGTGAGTGTAAAGAGTGTGTTTAAGTCACTTTAAATCTATACATTAACTAAATTAATTATGCATACGATTACAGGTTTGGTAAAAAATCAACGAGATTAGTACGCGCCGCTGCTGTAAGCTATCTCAAGAATTATTCAACATGATAGAGAGGCCAGAATACGCGATGGTAACGAGATTGCAAGAGGGTACTGAATCACAGGTATAAATAACTTTAACTCAATTTATAAAATCCTTTAAGTCAGTTTTTACAAGCCCTTTCCATTAAAAAATATTTGCTTCATGTATTGTATAGATCTTCAAATCTAAATTTACCGGATGGGACGAAGTAATTGCCGTGGACTTCACTAGGACAGCTGAATCAGTCGCTAAAACTGGGGCGGATCTCACTAAATGGGCTAAGCAACAGGAAACAAAAGTACGTTTAAATACATTTTATAATAACTGCATTTTTGCTATATTATTATTTCCATTTAAAATAAATTTTTATTTATTTTCTGTTACTTTTAGGCGGATTTGGCTGCTTTATTCATGCCGCGACAACCATTGATGTCGGCTGCGGAAGCGCATCAACTCATGACAGAGTGGAATGACGATTTGGAGGGAATGGAAGCGTTGGTGTTGGAGGGAAAGAAATTTGTACGCTTGCCGGAGGAGGAGTTAGGGCATTTTTACAGTGCGGATTGTTACGTTTTCTTATGCCGGTATTGGATGGTATGTAAAACATGTTCTATCGAAACGCAAAGCTATTAAACTTACAGTAAATTGCTATTTTGATTTTGGTTAAACCAGCCATTGGACATAACGGAGAACGAAGACGGCGAGGAGCAGTACGAAGACGATTATCAGTGTACAGTGTACTTTTGGCAAGGCAGAGACGCGGAAACATGGGATGGCTGACGTTTACGTTTAGGTAGAAATCACAGACATATTTATCTGTGACGATCAATATCAGGTGAATCATATCTTTTCTGTTTCAGTCTACAAAAGAAATTTAAATCATTATTCGGCGAAAACCTGGAGGTTGTGAGGACGCATCAACAACAAGAAAATTTAAAGTTTTGAGTTACTTCAAACGAAAATTCATCATTCACCAAGGCAAACGTAAGCAGCCGAAGGCTCCAGGTAGTAACAAAGTGGAGTTTTATCACCTGCGAAGTAATGGCAGTGCTTTATGTACTCGACTCATTCAAATACCGGCGGATTCGACATTATTGAATTCTGCTTTCTGGTGAGACACATTACGTTAAATACGTACGATCATATATCGTCTATAATACACATCTCTTTTCATTTATAGTTACCTTTTAAATGTGCCATTCAACAATTCCGATGAAGGAACCGGTATCGTGTACGCGTGGATTGGATCGAAGGCTGATCCCGAAGACGCTCGTCTAATCGCAGAAGTAGCAGAGGAAATGTTCAACAACGTGAGTTATAAAATCTTTCGTGCTCAAATCTCAGAGTTTAAGTTCGATTTTGTTCAATTTGATATAAATCACAAATATAAACGTCTGTTGAATATTGAAATGTTTTCTTTTTTTATTTCCAAGAAGTAGAATATCTTGTAGATGAAAAAAAAGTTTTGTCTTTCATTGTTGGTAATAAATCTAATATTTGGATACAGCCATGGATATTCTGCAAGTATTTAAACGAAGGC
>JASTWP010001613.1:0-65492 GCA_030770255.1 Temnothorax ravouxi
TATTGTTACCTCGAAAAAAACAGTGGTAATATTATACCTCAAAAAAATCTAAGTAACAAATGGTAGACGTAATCTTTGCATTTCAAAAAATCTCGAAAAAACCTATAAGCAGTAGTATATTTACCTCAAAAAACCGAAGTAACAAGTGGTAGACGTAATCTTTATATCTCGATAAATCTTGAAAAAACCTAAGCAGTAGTATCTTTACCTCGAAAAAACCGAAGTAACAAGTGGTAGATGTAATCTTTGTTTCTCGAAAAATCTCGAAAAAACCCAAGCAGTAGTATTTTTATTTCCAAAAAATTATAACTCAAGTGATACACATCAAAAAAATTATGTATTACAAAATACAAAAAAGAATTGATATCTCTTTTTAAATTACAGCGCCAATTACAGAGAGAATATACACTGAGAATCTTTGTATCTCGAAAAATCTCGAAAAAACCTAAGCAGTAGTATTTTTATTTTCAAATATGTATGTTGTTACCTCGAAAGAAAACAGTAGTAATATTATTACAATCACAAAAAGAAATGATATCTCTTTTTAAATGACAGCGCCAATTACAGAGAGAACATACACTGAGAAAAAAATGTGTTAATCTCAAGAAATATTTAGTCCGATACGTTCAACTGAACATTTTAGTTAGTTAACTAAACATTAGTTAAATTAATTAATTAAAGAAACGAAATAAATTGTTGAAACAACTAATATTTAGTTAACTAACTAAAATGTTTAGTTGAACGTATCGAACTAAATATTTCTTGGAATTAACAATTTTTTTTTCTCAGTGTATTTTTCGAGATACAAAGATTAGGTTTTTTCGAGGTATAATATTACCACTGTTTTTTTTTCGAGGTTATAATATTACAAATAATTATTTTAATCACAAAGAATTAAAGAGGTAACATTATAAAATAAAAATATTTAATTAAAATAAAATAAATAAATTTTTCTTGTAAAAAAACTTGGCGCTGCTTTTTTAAGGTCAATCCAGAAAAACTTGCATAGGTGCATAAACATATACATAAAGAGATGGATAGGTAGGTCTATTTCCTTTTGCACATATATATGAACCAATCAATTTCTTACGCTTATGTTTATGCGCTATGCAAATTTGTCTGGATAAAGCGGGGAACACAGACTTTTGCATAACACATAATACGTAAGGTCCATACATATGTGGATAAGGAAATAGACCAATCAATTTTTCTTATGCTTACGCATTATGCGTTGTGCAGAAGTGTGGGCTCCCCGCTTAAGAGCCTCCGCACAAGACTCTCGTATGATAGCGTATGATAACGTAACGTAGATCAACGCACAAGAAACGTATTCACGTATAACGCCGTAACCGATACGTTTCTTGTGCGTTGACCCACATTTCGTTACACTACATTGCTATAAAAAAGTCTTGTGCGGAGGCTCTAAACCTTAAAAAAGCAGCGCCAAGTTTTTTACAAGAAAAATTTATTTATTTTATTTTAATTAAATATTTTTATTTTATAATGTTACCTCTTTAATTCTTTGTGATTAAAATAATTCTTTGTAATATTATAACCTCGAAAAAAAAACAGTGGTAATATTATACCTCGAAAAAACCTAATCTTTGTATCTCGAAAAATACACTGAGAAAAAAAATTGTTAATTCCAAGAAATATTTAGTTCGATACGTTCAACTAAACATTTTAGTTAGTTAACTAAATATTAGTTGTTTCAACAATTTATTTCGTTTCTTTAATTAATTAATTTAACTAATGTTTAGTTAACTAACTAAAATGTTCAGTTGAACGTATCGGACTAAATATTTCTTGAGATTAACACATTTTTTTCTCAGTGTATGTTCTCTCTGTAATTGGCGCTGTCATTTAAAAAGAGATATCATTTCTTTTTTGTGATTGTAATAATATTACTACTGTTTTCTTTCGAGGTAACAACATACATATTTGAAAATAAAAATACTACTGCTTAGGTTTTTTCGAGATTTTTTCGAGATACAAAGATTCTCAGTGTATATTCTCTCTGTAATTGGCGCTGTAATTTAAAAAGAGATATCAATTCTTTTTTGTATTTTGTAATAACATAATTTTTTTGATGTGTATCACTTGAGTTATAATTTTTTGGAAATAAAAATACTACTGCTTGGGTTTTTTCGAGATTTTTCGAGAAACAAAGATTACATCTACCACTTGTTACTTCGGTTTTTTCGATGTAAAGATACTACTGCTTAGGTTTTTTCAAGATTTATCGAGATACAAAGATTACGTCTACCTTGTTACTTCGGTTTTTTGAGGTAAATATACTACTGCTTATAGGTTTTTTCGAGATTTTTTGAAATGCAAAGATTACGTCTACCATTTGTTACTTAGATTTTTTTTAGGTATAATATTACCACTGTTTTTTTTTCGAGGTAACAACACATATACACTACTACGCGTGTACTTGGCGCCTTTCTTTACCTTTTTTTTAAAAAAGGTAATTTTGTACAGATATCATGCCTTTTTTGTAGTATATAAGATTACCTTATGCATGGACTATGAATTCATAATATCTTAAGACAATCTTTGTTGAATAAGTTGATCTTCATTAAGATGATCTTAAGCATTTCGTTGAGAACGGACTATGAATACCGCCCATAGACTACGTTTACATGGCACTGTTGATCAGGTTTTATAACATCGGTAGTTCTTAGGCCAGTCAATCACAACTATTCCATTCTCCTGAAGAATGATTACGATTGGTCTTCCTGACAACTACCGATGTTATAAAACCCGATTAACGGTGTCATGTAAACGTAGTGCAAATTGAATCATATATTATATATTTAATTGCCTGCTCATTAAATATAAAGTGCAAACACATAAAAATTGTATATTTTTCTATACTTAAATGCAATAGGAAGAAATAATTAAACAAGTATCCTTGCATAGGAATATTATGCATAATTTTTACAAAAGATATTTAAGATTCGCGCAATTGAGATATATAATAAAATTAATAACGATTCTATAAATCTTAGGTATATGTTAATAATACGACATGATCTTTTTAATCATGAAACTTACAAACTAACGGGAAAAGTACACTACTACGCCTGTACTTGGCGCCTTTCTTTACCTTTTTTTTAAAAAAGGTAATTTTGTACAGATATCATGCCTTTTTTGTAGTATTACGCATTTTATGAACAGTATGTACAGGGTGTTATTTCGATACAAAGATTACGTCTACCACTTGTTACTTCGGTTTTTTTAGGTACGTTTTACGTTCATTCGAAAACAAATTATGTGTACACATAATAAAAATTGTATGAATTAAAATTATGTGTATACACATAATAAAATTATATACATTATATATATATACATAATTTAATTTGTCCAGTTTTTATTATGTCTAGACATAATTTTATTTCAACTAATTTTTATTATGTCATGACAATTTTAGTTCTGCCGCTAGGGAATTTTTAAGTCGATTCTTATGAATCAAGCTTGAATTCGATGTCTAGGTATCCCAGGTTGCCGATAACGGGTTACAAATAGTGCGCTCCATAGTTTTCGGTGTCCAGGTGTAATAATACGTTGAATTCGTTGTCTAGGTGTCCCACGTTGCCGATGACGAGATCCACATAGTGCGCTCCGTAGTTTTCGGTGTCTACGTGTATTAATACTTTATATTCAATATCTACGTATCCCACATTTGGATTTAAAGTTATTAATACACCTAGTCACCAAAAACTACGAATCGCACTATGTGGACCTCGTCATCGGCAACCTGGAACACGTAGACATCGAACTCGAGGTATTATTACACCTAGACACCAAAAACTACGGAGCGCGTTATCTGGACCTCGTCATCAGCAACCTGGGACACCTAGACATCAATTTCAAGGTATTAATACACGTAGACACCGAAAACTACGGAGCGCACTATGTAGATTCCGTCATCGGCAACCTGGGACACGTGGACATCGAATTCAAGGTATTAATACACGTAGACACCGAAAACTACGGAGTTCACTATCTAGACATCGTCATCGGCAACCTGGGACACCTAGACATCGCATTCAACGTATTATTACACCTGGACACCGAAAACTACGGAGCTCACTATCTAGACATCGTCATCGGCAACCTGGGACACCTAGACATCGCATTCAACGTACGATTACACCTGGACACCGAAAACTATGAAGCGCACTATCTGAATTCCGTCATCGGCAACCTGGGACACGTGGACATCGAATTTAAGGTATTAATACACGTAGACACCGAAAACTACGGAGCGCACTATGTGGACCTCGACATCGGCAACCTGGGACACCTAGACATCGCATTCAACGTATTATTACACCTGGACACCGAAAACTACGAAGCGCACTATGTGGACCTCGTCATCGGCAACCTGGGACACGTGGACATCGAATTTAAGGTATTAGTACACGTAGACACCGAAAACTACGGAGCGCACTATGTGGACCTCGACATCGGCAACCTGGGACACCTAGACATCACATTCAACGTACTATTACACCTGGACACCGAAAACTATGAAGCGCACTATCTGAATCCCGTCATCGGCAACCTGGGACACGTGGACATCGAATTCAAGGTATTAATACACGTAGACACCGAAAACTACGGAGCGCACTATGTGGACCTCGACATCGGCAACCTGGGACACCTAGACATCGCATTCAACGTATTATTACACCTGGACACCGAAAACTACGAAGCGCACTATGCTGGAATCCTCGTCATCGGCAACCTGGGGACACGTGGACATCGAATTTAAGGTATTAGTACACGTAGACACCGAAAACTACGGAGCGCACTATGTGGACCTCGACATCGGCAACCTGGGACACCTAGACATCGCATTCAACGTACGATTACACCTGGACACCGAAAACTATGAAGCGCACTATCTGAATCCCGTCATCGGCAACCTGGGGCACTGTGGACATCGAATTTAAGGTATTAATACACTTAGACACCGAAAATTACGGAGCGCACTATGTGACCTCGACATCGGCAACCTGGGACACCTAGACATCGCATTCAACGTATTATTACACCTGGACACCGAAAACTACGAAGCGCACTATGTGGACCTCGTCATCGGCAACCTGGGACACGTGGACATCGAATTTAAGGTATTAGTACACGTAGACACCGAAAACTACGGAGCGCACTATGTGGACCTCGACATCGGCAACCTGGGACACCTAGACATCACATTCAACGTACGATTACACCTGGACACCGAAAACTATGAAGCGCACTATCTGAATCCCGTCATCGGCAACCTGGGACACGTGGACATCGAATTCAAGGTATTAATACACGTAGACACCGAAAACTACGGAGCGCACTATGTGGACCTCGACATCGGCAACCTGGGACACCTAGACATCGCATTCAACGTACGATTACACCTGGACACCGAAAACTATGAAGCGCACTATCTGAATCCCGTCATCGGCAACCTGGGACACGTGGACATCGAATTCAAGGTATTAATACACGTAGACACCGAAAACTACGGAGCGCACTATGTGGACCTCGTCATCGGCAACCTGGAATACGTAGACATCGAATTCAACGTATTATTACACCTGGACACCGAAAACTATGAAGCGCACTATCTGTACTTCGTCATCGGCAACCTGGGATACCTAAACATCGAATACAAGCTTGATTCATAAGAATCAATATATATTATATAAATACTTAATTTAGCTAAATAGAAATCTTCCTTCTGACCGATAAGTCTATCGACCTTTAATAATTTACCTACTAGATCGTTCGAAATACGCGCGCGATATCGAAACTGGCGATACCTGCGCCGCCAGTGTCGAAAAAGTGAAAGGGACATTTTCTCTGATCACGTGATCACACAGATCGGCGTTAGGTGGAGGAGGAGGAGGAGGAGGAGGAGGAGGAGGAGTATCTTAATAAAAAATTTTCACATTTGGACTTTGCGTCGCAATATCTCCGCTCGTAGGGCACGTAGCGGAAAATTATACAGGAGATACCCCCCTTATTTTGACCCCAACTATCGATTAAGCCTACTTAGAACTTGATCCGTTCACTCGTTATCGAGATCTCAACATCTCGGGTACTCGCAACCCGTCGCGTCGCGTAAAAGAGTCACGGTGCGGTCTCGCTCCGCGTGTACTTGGCGCGAGACACTACCGTGTCTCTTGATAAGCTTAGAATTTGTTTATGTAATTATAGAATTGCAATATATTATATTATAAAAGAATTAAAATCCTGAAAGGAGATTTATTCTTCTTAAAACAATTATCATTTTAGCTTGAAATAGGTTAATATTGAGTATTAAACATAGCTTTATCGATATACAGTTATAAAAGTAAAAAAATAACGTGCATTATCTTTATGCACATCTATACTACTATTATAAAGAGACAGAGTTTGTCGGTTTGATTGTTTGTGTTCGATGATCTCGGAAACCAATCAACCGAATTTTTACCAAAAGTATATGAAATAGGGGTAGAATTTCCCGGGGAGTGTTATAGGGTGTATATTTTTTCGTTACCGATTTTCTGGAAATCGGTTTTTTTAATTTTGATTGTTTGCGTTCGATGATCTCGGAAACCAATGAACCGAATTTTTACCAAAAGTATATGAAACTAGACGCTTGGCCCGCGCTTCGCGCGGGCCTCAAAGCTATGCAGCTAGCGCGTGGACCTCAAACCTAGGAAACTATAGATCTGTCATATCATTCTCTATCTTTTATTAGTTTGCGTACATACAGACAGAAAACGATACTTATTCTCTCTCCTTCCCTGCAACTCATGCAACTTTCTCTTCAAGTATAGATTTTCATTGTTAAGGTTTAAGCATAAAAAATTGTATATGTTGATATACTTTTAAGATTTGATTAATTATATCCAAAAAATTTGAAAAATTTTGGAACTGGTTTCCAAAAAAATCAGTAACAAAAAATTATACACTTTATACCAGTCCCCAAAAAATTCTACCCCTGTTTGATCTATAATTCTTTGAGATTCGGTAAATTATTTTCTGATATTTCGCGAAAAATTAGAAAAATTAAAAAAAACTGGTTTCCAGAAAATTGGTAACAAAAAACTATACACTTTATGGCACTCCCCGGGAAATTCTACCCCTACTTCATATACTTTTGGTAAAGATTCGGTCTACTAACGATGAGATTCGATCAATTTTTCCCGAAAAATTTCGGAACCGATTTCCAAAAAGATCGGTAACGAAAAATTAACCACGACATTTTCATCCCCGGAAAATTCTACCCCTATTTCATATACTTTTGGTAAAAATTTGGCCCACTAACGAATAAGTAGTTCGCGTACATACAGACAGACAGACAGACAGACAGACGTGACTTATATATATAGATAGGGGTAGAATTTCCCGGGGAGTGTTATAGGGTGTATAGTTAAAATCGTTACCGATTTTCTGGAGTATAGATATAGATTAAAGGAAGGTTGGTATTGAATTTGGCGATGATTTGGCAAATTTCGTACTGATTGTATTGATTTTTTTAGTACATGAGAAATGTCATTTGTCGGTGACACGTTTTATATGAATGTTTTGAGAAATTTCGTGTTTTTGTCACGTTTTATATGAATGTTTAGAGACATTTTGTGTTTTCGTTGAGTAAAGTGTTGTGTGTTAATTTAGTAATTAAAGAGAGAATCTCAAAATAACAGCAAAAAATATGAAAAATTAAAAATATTTGGAAAGACGAGAAAAAATAAAACGTATAAAAGGAAAGGTAAAGAAATAGAAAAGGGTAAGAAAAGGTGCAATTTAAGGAAATTGAAAAGTGAGTTAGAGAAAAGGAGAGAAAAAGAATTATAGGTAAGAATAATAATTGTTTTTAGATTAATAGAATTAGAATTTTCGTTCTTGATTAGACAACATTCACTTCGACAAATGTGGATTACTCATATAAAAGGAGAATTTTCGGTGTATTTTACAAATTTTTAACTCGATCAGCTTGTCGTTCTGTTAATATTGGTTAGAATAAAAGTATTAAATGCGCACACTAATCGTCAATTAAACGACTTTCAATTAACTCCGCTTAAATCTTTCGTCAATCGAACGATCTTTTCGATTAATTCTGCTTAAATTAATCGTTAATTGAATATCTTCGATTGAATTCGCTCACATTAATCGTAAATTAAACGGCTTTCGATTAACTCTGCTTAATTCAATTTTAATTACATAATTTTTAATTACATTGTTTGATGTCAATTGTCAACTAAAACGGAAATTAATTAAAAAAGTAATTAATTCCTCGCAATTCTGACACAGAGCAATTAAAAATCGAAAGAGTACGAATGTCATTAGAATTACAATAATATTGCCCTCATGCATGTTATTTGATTATTAAACTGTGACTTATATCTATATATATAAAAAAGAATGTATGTATGTATGTATGTATGTATGTATGTATGTATGTATGTATGTCCTTTATACACTCTTAAACTATTCGACCGATTTTTAACCAAAAGTATATGAAATAGGGGTAGAATTTTCCGGGGAGTGTTATAGGGTGTATAGTTTTTCGTTACCGATTTTCTGGAAACCAGTTTTTTTAATTTCTTTAATTTTTCGAGAAATAATTGACCGAATTTTAAAGAATTGTATATAAAATAGGGTAGAATTACCTGGGGAGTGCTATAAAGTGTATAATTTTTCGTTACCGATCTTTTTGGAAGACGGTTCCTAAATTTTTTTCAATTTTTCGGGAATTTATTGACCGAATTTTAAAGAATTGTATATAAAACAAGGGTAGAATTTCCCGGGGAGTGCTATAAAGTGTATAATTTTTTGTTACCGATTTTTTTGAAAACCGTTACGGAAATTTTTTCAATTTTTCGAGAATTTATTGACCGAATCTTAAAGAATTGTATATGAAGTAGGGGTAGAATTTTCTGGGGAGCGCCATGATGTGTACAGTTTTTGTTACCGATCTTTTTGGAAACCGGTTCCGAATGATCGAATCTCAAAGAATTGTACATAAAGTAAGGCTTGAATTTTCCGGGGAGTGCTATAAAGTATATAATTTTTCATTACCGATCTTTTTGGAAGCAGGTATCAGAAGTTTGACGAATTTTTCGGGAAATAATTGATCGAATTTTAAAGAATTGTATATAAAACGGGTAAAATTTCTCGGGGAGTGCTATAAACTGTATAGTTTTTCGTTATCGATCTGAAAGAAGGAGAGAGAGGGACAGAGAGGGAGAGAGAAAAGGAGAGAGAGAGAGGGAGAGGGAGGGAAAGAGAGGGAGAGAAAGGGACAGAGAGGGAGAGAAAGGGAAAGAGGAAAAAAGGGAGAGAGGGAGAGAGGAAGAGAGGGAGAGAGGGAGAAAAGAAGAGAGGGAGAGAGGAAGAGAGGGAGAGAGGAAAAGAGGGAGAGAGAGAGAGAGGGGGGGAGAGAGAGAGAGAGAGAGACCATTTGCGTGTCTTAATACACATGTTCTCCGGGGCGAAGCCCGGCGGGGCATGCTAGTATTCTAATATTATCATTTGCAAAAGTTTTCAAGTCTTTTATCTTGCGTTTACATTGACATATGTATAAGCTTTTTTGTCACATTTATTATGTGAAAATTGATTCTCAGATTTCATTGGGAACAATCCTATTCCCCTATTTAATTAAAAATATTTGATGAGAGAAAAAAAACAGAGAGAAAGAGAGAGAGAGAGAGAGAGAGAGAGAGAGAGAGAGAGCGAGAAAGAGAGAGAGATGAATTCCGCACCGCGCGTCTTCCGTCGTCCACGATTGTGCGGCGCGAGCGGCAACGCGGGCTCGCGCTGCGAGAGAATTCGACTCACGCCCGCTACGCGGCGCATCGTCGTATATTTTCGCATTATTAAGATTCAACATCGACCTCTATATCTAGGGCAGCGACCGTTCAAGAAAAACAACTCGAAAAAGAGATTGAATTTTGAATGTGAGAAGCCGATTAGCTTGAAACTTGGTTCAGAAGTTCGAGCCGAACATATACTCATGAATGTCACCAAGTTTTAAGCTAATCGGCTTCTCACATTCAAAATTCAATCTCTTTTTCGAGTTGCTTTTCTTGAACGGTCGCTGTACAAAGATGCAAGCGAGCAATCTCAAAATTTCCTAAAAAAGTTAGAGTAACCACGGACATTTTAAAAAAATTTGGTTAATTAATCAATAATTCTTTAAAATTTCTGCAGAGCGAGAGCGAGAGCGAGAGCGAGAGCGAGAGCGAGAGCGAGAGAGAGAGAGAGAGAGAGAGAGAGAGAGAGAGAGAGAGAGAGAGAGAGAGAGAGAGAGAGAGAGAGAGAGAGAGAGAGAGAGAGAGAGAGAGAGAGAGAGAGAGAGAGAGAGAGAGAAGAGAGAGAGAGAGAGAGTTTCATATACAATTCTTTGAAATTCGGTCAATTATTTCCGGAAAAATCGAAAAAATTGAAAAACCGGTTTCCAGAAAATCGGTAGCAAAAAAACTATGCACATTATGATACTCCCCGGAAAATTCTACCCCTGTTTCATATACAATTCCTTAAGATTCGGTAAATTAATACCCGAAAAATTCTCGTAAAATTTGAAAAAATTTCAGAACCGGTTTCCAAAAAGATCGATAACGAAAAATTAAGCACGACATTTTCATCCCCGGGAAATTTCTACCCCTATTTCATATACTTTTGGTAAAAATTTGGTCCACTAACGAATGAGTAGTTCGCGTACATACATACAGACAGACAGACAGACGGACGTGACTTATATATATAGATTAGAAATAGCTTAATATTTTAAAATTTACAAAAGTTAGAGCAACCACGAGCATTTCTAAAAAAATTTAAAATTTTAAGAAAGAAGCCCTTTACCGATTATTGTTGCGGGGTGAAGTCACACGAAAGCCAAAGACACCATGTGTATAAAGAATAACTTTATTGATAATTACACGGGTAAAAGTACGCAGTGAGACGTGACAATACTCGCGGACACACACAGAGAGAGAGAAAGAAGAACATAAGAGCAGCGGTTTTCGCGTTACCAACTTAGGTCATGAGAGAGGATCAGTTGGCCGCATTTCTAGTACTAAACAAATAAACTAAAATAGTATCTGACCAATAAGGACTTAATAAAGAAAATGTGAGAGTCCATTCATACATGCATATGAAAATAGGGTATTTATCGTAACAATTATCGCTAAATTTAATACCAACATTCCTCAAATAATACTCTATCGATTAAAAAAAAATTAAGCTCAATATCTTAATATTTACGGAAGTTAGAGCAACCACGGACATTTCTAAAAAAATTCAAAAATTTTTTTGAAAAGAACCCCCGTTACTGATCATCGCCAAATTCAATACCAACCTTCCTTGAATGATACTCTATCGATTAAAAAAAAAAAACAGCCCGATATCTCAATATTTGCGGAAGTTTGAGCAACCACGGACATCAAATCCGCACATACACACATGCATACATATATACATACGGACATATTTTTTAATGCAATATTTCGACGTTTTAGAACACTGAACATATTGGCATTAAAAACTAAAAAAACAATCTTTTCTTTGGTTTCTTCTATCCCTCTATTTCGCATATATAATTCTTTTAAAGATGTATGTCACTATAGCTATGTAGTATAATTTTGTTTTCTTGATTAAACAGTGTAGACCTAATCTCAGAAATTATTCATAAACAACATGGTATCATTGGGACAAAAAAAGCGTAAAAATTGCAATTTCGTCCCATTTTTGTACTTGATATTGTTTAAATAAATAATTAAAAAATTAAAAAAAATATAACCAAAAAACTTAAAAAAAAACCGTAATTGCAATTCTTGATGACATAGAAGTGTCCATTCTAAAAAAAGCCGTGTTACATGAGTGAATTTCGTTTGTATCGAAAAATTGAAGCCTCTTTTCCGCGATGCCGATTGGTTATCTCGATGCGTTGTGTGCGAGTTATTACTTCGAGTTATTACTTCATTTGCAGCTGTCATTGTATATTTTGACAGTTGTGTGTATCTTGATTAATAGTCTTGGTTAATAATCTTGGTTAATAGTGTAATAGTAATAGCATAATGTTAAAGCTAAATAGCGCGCGCGAAGCGCGCGTCTGTAGTGTCTAGTACCATAAAAATTTCATTCATTTTTACCGTACATGAGCAGAGATAGATATTATGATATTTACATGGGAAATATATATACAATTCCTGTAACTTTTAAAGCAAATATCTCAGAAACGGGTCGGACAATCAATTGCAAATTTAACACAGGTTTTTGGGATATGTAAGTGCACAATCTCTGTAAATTTCAGCTTTATCCCTTTTTATTTTGACATAAGCGACATACATCTTTGGTCGATTAAACTCAACTTTATATACGCAATCAAAAGTTCATATACGAAATTTACGAAACTAGACACTACAGACGCGCGCTTCGCGCGCGCTATTTAGCTTTAACATTATCCTATTACTATTACACTATTAACCCATGATACACACAACTGTCAAAATATACAATGACAGCTGCAAATGAAGTAATAACTCGAAGTAATAACTCGCACACAACGCATCGAGATAACCAATCGGCATCGCGGAAAAGAGGCTTCAATTTTTCGATACAAACGAAATTCACTCAGTTAACACGCCTTTTTTAAAATAGGAACAAAGCTTCCTCTATGAGAAAGTAATATTTTATTTTTGTTGCAACTGTCATTGATCCCGAAGAAATATCTGAAAATCAAGAGACACGGTATAGTCCAGTCAAATTGTCGGGAAATCATGCTTTACCTGGAAAAAAATCCAATATGCAAAATTCCTTTTGGGGGGTGTTGGGGGGATGTAGAAAAACTTAACTCTAAGTTGGCGGGACAAAATATGCGGAGGCTTTTCCGCCATCTTGAAAAAACGGTTTTTTTGCAATAACTTGGCTCCCTGGAAAGCTGCAAAGAAATTAAGGTGACCAATTTGTAGCTTTTTTTGCGCTCTACAATTCATGTTATATGACTTTTTTCCTACGATGGATATTTGCTGACATATTTGACGAAAACGACGAAAATAAATAGGTAATCGATCTTAAATCGCTTCTATCTCGTCTCCTACTACGTTTATCGAAACAATTATTCTTATGAAACTTGCAGCATTTTTAAAGATCTTTAATGTGATGGGTGACTCGTTGCATTTCGTTGAAAAGAACGCTCTACAGAGCGACGCAAAGTCGCTAGGTCGGCGCGAGTCTACACACGCGGTTTTCTGTGTTTGTATTAATTTCTGTATTATTTCATATTAGTAACTTCATTAAATGTCCATAGTAAATTGTATAACGCTCAAACCTACGTGAATATTCATTTTTCCCCGATTCATCAATTTTTTATTGTAATGACAAATATTGATAAAATTTATTCTGTTTCGAAATATTACATTCAGTATTTTTAAGATTACAAATACTTCAAATACTACAAGACACAGTACTTCCGTACAAAATGAAACACGTGCGTGCGTGCGTGCGCGCGCACGCACGCACGCACGCACCCACGCACACCACACACACACACACACACACACACACACACACACACCGGGCGCGCGGCATCATAGATCTACATCGCGCGCGTTCCACGTGTAGGCTCGCGCCGACCTGGCGACTTTGCGTCGCTCTGTAGAGCGTTCTTTTCAACGAAATGCAACGAGTCACCCATCACATTAAAGATCTTTAAAAATGCTGCAAGTTTCATAAGAATAATTGTTTCGATAAACGTAGTAGAAGACGAGATAGAAGCGATTTAAGATCGATTACCTATTTATTTTCGTCGTTTTCGTCAAATATGTCGGCAAATATCCATCGTAGGAAAAAAAGTCATATAACATGAATTGTAGAGCGCAAAAAAAGCTACAAATTGGTCACCTTAATTTCTCTGTAGCTTTCCAGGGAGCCGAGTTATTGCAAAAAAACCGTTTTTTCAAGATGGCGGAAAAGCCTCCGCATATTTTGTCCCGCCAACTTAGAGTTAAGTTTTTCTACATCCCCCCAACACCCCCCAAAAGGAATTTTGCATATTGGATTTTTTTCCAGGTAAAATGACAATTTGACTGGACTAGTAGTGTCTCGCGCCAAGTACACGCGGAGCGAGACCGCACCGTGACTCTTTTACGCGACGCGACGGGTTGCGAGTACCCGAGATGTTGAGATCTCGATTAACGAGTGAACGGATCAAGTTCTAAGTAGACTTGATCGATAGCTTGGGGTCCAATTAGGGGGGGGTTTCTCTCATAATATTCCGCTACGTGCCCTACGAGCGGAGATATTGCGACGCAAAGTCCAAATGGGAAAATTTATTTTTAAGATACTACTTCTTCTTCTTCTTCTTCTTCCACGTCGACCGTCTCTCATGCCATATCACGTGATCAGAGAAAATGTCCCTTTCACTTTTTCGACACTGGCGGCGCAGGTATCGCCAGTTTCGATATCGCGCGCGTATTTCGAACAATCTAGTAGGTAAATTATTAAAAGTCGATAAACTTATCAGTCAGAAGAAAGATTTCTATTTAGTTAAGGTGGTCCTTTCGTGAGACCAAGTATTAGATAAGTACCTAAATTTGATATATGTTAAATATACAGTAATAAGGGACATGTGTACGAAAAATCAAGTGAGGTTACCGACACTTTACAAGAAATAAGTAATTCTAAATGTGCGTTCGCGGAGCGTGCCATTGTCATTCTATCCTTGTTTACATCTAATGAACGAGAAAGATAGAATGATGCAAATCGCCACGGCCGAGGTTTTCAACGTATAATACATGTACTTAGCGATCAGATGAATACATTATTTATGTCTTAAAATATTCCCTGAAGTTTCCGGATTTCGTACATACCTTGAAAATAAGGGCTTGCCGAATGTTTTGCTCTGATATATGAAGTTAAATAAGTAGTGGATCCAATCGCATATTGCTTTACTCGTACTGTCATGCCTGACCTAACCTAAATCGAGTCCAACCGCACTACTATTGTGATACTTTTTTAATTAGTAAATAATTAAATACGATTAAATCGTGCGTGTAAAATCATGTTATATTATTATTATTATTGGGATGTTGTGTAATGTTTGTCAATATGTTTTTTTCAATTACCTCATGACGGACTGTTACTTGACTAGCTGGGTCCGCGAAAGGACCACCTTAAATTAAGTATATATATAATACATATTGATTCTTATGAATCAAGCTTGAATTCGATGTTTAGGTATCCCAGGTTGCCGATGACGAGATACAGATAGTGCGCTTCATAGTTTTCGGTGTCCAGGTGTAATAATACGTTGAATTCGATGTCTACGTGTTCCAGGTTGCCGATGACGAGGTCCACATAGTGCGCTCCGTAGTTTTCGGTGTCTACGTGTATTAATACCTTGAATTCGATGTCCACGTGTTCCAGGTTGCCGATGACGGGATCCAGATAGTGCGCTTCATAGTTTTCGGTGTCCAGGTGTAATCGTACGTTGAATGCGACGTCTAGGTGTCCCAGGTTGCCGATGACGATGTCTAGATAGTGAGCTCCGTAGTTTTCGGTGTCTACGTGTATTAATACCTTGAATTCGATTTCTAGGTGTCTCAGGTTGCCGATGACGAGGTCCACATAGTGCGCTTCGTAGTTTTCGGTGTCCATGTGTAATAATACGTTGAATTCGATGTCTACGTGTTCCAGGTTGCCGATGACGAGGTCCACATAGTGCGCTCCGTAGTTTTCGGTGTCTACGTGTATTAATACCTTGAATTCGATGTCCACGTGTCCCAGGTTGCCGATGATGATGTCTAAATAGTGCGCTCCGTAGTTTTCGGTGTTCACGTGTATTAATACCTTAAATTCGATGTCCACGTGTCCCAGGTTGCCGATGACGATGTCTAGATAGTGAGCTCCGTAGTTTTCGGTGTTCAGGTGTAATAATACGTTGAATGCAATGTCTAGGTGTCCCAGGTTGCCGATGACGGGATCCAGATAGTGCGCTTCATAGTTTTCGGTGTCCAGGTGTAATAATACGTTGAATTCGATGTCTACGTGTTCCAGGTTGCCGATGACGAGGTCCACATAGTGCGCTCCGTAGTTTTCGGTGTCTACGTGTATTAATACCTTGAATTCGATGTCCACGTGTTCCAGGTTGCCGATGACGGGATCCAGATAGTGCGCTTCATAGTTTTCGGTGTCCAGGTGTAATCGTACGTTGAATGCGACGTCTAGGTGTCCCAGGTTGCCGATGACGATGTCTAGATAGTGAGCTCCGTAGTTTTCGGTGTCTACGTGTATTAATACCTTGAATTCGATTTCTAGGTGTCCCAGGTTGCCGATGACGAGGTCCACATAGTGCGCTTCGTAGTTTTCGGTGTCCATGTGTAATAATACGTTGAATTCGATGTCTACGTGTTCCAGGTTGCCGATGACGAAGTCCACATAGTGCGCTCCGTAGTTTTCGGTGTCTACGTGTATTAATACCTTGAATTCGATGTCCACGTGTCCCAGGTTGCCGATGATGATGTCTAAATAGTGCGCTCCGTAGTTTTCGGTGTTCACGTGTATTAATACCTTAAATTCGATGTCCACGTGTCCCAGGTTGCCGATGACGATGTCTAGATAGTGAGCTCCGTAGTTTTCGGTGTTCAGGTGTAATAATACGTTGAATGCAATGTCTAGGTGTCCCAGGTTGCCGATGACGGGATCCAGATAGTGCGCTTCATAGTTTTCGGTGTCCAGGTGTAATAATACGTTGAATTCGATGTCTACGTGTTCCAGGTTGCCGATGACGAGGTCCACATAGTGCGCTCCGTAGTTTTCAGTGTCTACGTGTATTAATACCTTGAATTCGATGTCCACGTGTTCCAGGTTGCCGATGACGGGATCCAGATAGTGCGCTTCATAGTTTTCGGTGTCCAGGTGTAATCGTACGTTGAATACGAGGTCTAGGTGTCCCAGGTTGCTGATGACGATGTCTAGATAGTGAGCTTCGTAGTTTTCGGTGTCTACGTGTATTAATACCTTGAATTCGATTTCTAGGTGTCCCAGGTTGCCGATGACGAGGTCCACATAGTGCGTTTCGTAATTTTCGGTGTCCATGTGTAATAATACGTTGATTTCGATGTCTACGTGTTCCAGGTTGCCGATGACGAGTTCCACATAGTGCGCTCCGTAGTTTTCGGTGTCTACGTGTATTAATACCTTGAATTCGATGTCCACGAGTCTCAGGTTGCCGATGATGATGTCTAAATAGTGCGCTCCGTAGTTTTCGGTGTTCACGTGTATTAATACCTTAAATTCGATGTCCACGTGTCCCAGGTTGCCGATGACGATGTCTAGATAGTGAGCTCCGTAGTTTTCGGTGTCCAGGTGTAATAATACGTTGAATGCGATGTCTAGGTGTCCCAGGTTGCCGATGACGGGATCCAGATAGTGCGCTTCATAGTTTTCGGTGTCCAGGTGTAATCGTACGTTGAATTCGATGTCTAGGTGTCCCAAGTTGCCGATGACGAGGTCCACATAGTGCGCTCCGTAGTTTTCGGTGTCTATGTGTATTAATACCTTGAATTCGATGTCCACGTGTCCCAAGTTGCCGATGACGGAATCCAGATAGTGCGCTTCATAGTTTTCGATGTCCAGGTGTAATCGTACGTTGAATGCAATGTCTAGGTGTCCCAGGTTGCCGATGACGATGTCTAGATAGTGAGCTCCGTAGTTTTCGGTGTCCAGGTGTAATAATACGTTGAATGCGATGTCTAGGTGTCCCAGGTTGCCGATGACGATGTCTAGATAATGAGCTCGGTAGTTTTCGGTGTCTACGTGTATTAATACCTTGAATTCGATTTCTAGGTGTCCCAGGTTGCCGATGACGATGTCTAGATAGTGAGCTCCGTAGTTTTCGGTGTCTACGTGTATTAATTCCTTAAATTCGATGTCCACGTGTCCCAGGTTGCCGATGACGGGATCCACATAGTGCGCTCCGTAGTTTTTGGTGACTAGGTGTATTAATAACTTTAAATCCGAATGTAGGACACGTAGATATCAAATTTGAGGTATTAATACACGTAGACACCGAAAACTACGGAGCGCACTATATGGATCTCGTCATCGGCAACGTGGGACACCTAGACATCGAATTCAACGTATTATTACACCTGGACACCGAAAACTATGGAGCGCATTATTTGTAACCCGTTATCGGCAACCTGGGATACCTAGACATCGAATTCAAGCTTGATTCATAAGAATCGACTTAAAAATTTCCTAGCGGCAAAACTAAAATTATGTCATGACATAATAAAAATTCGTTGAATTAAAATTGTCTAGACATAATAAAAACTGGACAAATTAAAATTATGTCTAGAATAAAAATTGGATAAATTAAAATTGTCTGACATAAAAATAATTCCGTATTTTTATTATGTGTATACACATAATTTTAATTCATACAATTTTTATTATGTGTACACATAATTTGTTTTCGAATGAACGTAAAACGTATTTGTTACAATATCTATTCATTATTGAAAATCGATATGCGCGACAAAAGCTCTTGTATATCATTAATTATGTTATTATTTAGATATTATATATATTTTTATTTATATATTTTCAGTATTATTAAAAAAATTATTAGCATTTAGGATACGAATCTTTTTCCGTTAGTTTGTAAGTTTCATGATTAAAAAGATTATGTCGTATTATTAATACCTCGAAATAACACTCTGTACATATAGTTTATACAATGCGTAATACTACAAAAAAGCGTGATATCTGTACAAAATTACCTTTTTTAAAAAAAAGGTAAAGAAAGGCGCCAAGTACACGCATAGTAGTGTGTATGTTGTTACCTCGAAAAAAAACAGTGGTAGTATTATACCTCACAAAAATCTAAGTAACAAGTGATAGACGTAATCTTTGTATTTCGAAAAATCTCGAAAAAACCTAAGCAGTAGTATCTTTACTTCGAAAAAACCGAAGTAACAAGTGGTAGACGTAATCTTTGTATGTATCTCAAAAAATCTCGAAAAAACCTAAGCAGTAGTATCTTTATCTCGAAAAAACCGAAGTAACAAGTGGTAGACGTAATCTTTGTATCTCCAAAAATCTCGAAAAAACCTAAGCAGTAGTATTTTTATTTCTAAAAAATTATTACTCAAGTGATTATTTTACAATTACAAAAAAAAATGATATCTCTTTTTAAATTACAGCGCCAATTACAGAGAACATTTTTCGAGATCGAGGTATAATATTACCACACTGCTTTTCTTCAATTAGAATAAAAGATTGAATCATGAAGAATTACACAGAGGTAACAGTACAAAATACAAATATTTTATTAAAATATTTAAACCCAACAAGGGAATACAAGGTATTTAAATACGAAGTTTATATATGTATTTTAAAAGATTTAATCGCATCGCAAAGAATTACAGAGGTAACAGTACAAAAAATAAAAATATATAATTCAAATACATAAATTTTTCTTGTAAAAAAACTTGGCGCTGCTAGAGAGAGAAAAAGAGAGAGAGAGAGACACCTTTTATCCTATACTTAATCATAAGCCGCATTATTCGAGAGAAAGAGAGACCTTTTACAAATGTAAATATTACTTATTCTATACTTATTCTATCTTTAATTTTAATCGCTTTAAAAATATAAACTTATTCTAACTTACCCTATACTTAATCATAAGCCGCATTATTCACCGTCACACACACACACACACACACATCACCCACATTCACTCGCTCGCACATACACACCAGGCTGACCTAATTTTGAGGTCTAGCAGCGCCAAGTTTTTTGACAAGAAAAATTTATGTATTTGAATAAAATATTTTTATTTTTTGTACTGTTACCTCTGTAATTCTTTGCGATGCGATTAAATCTTTTAAAATACATATATAAACTTCGTATTTAAATACCTTGTATTCCCTTGTTGGGTTTAAATATTTTAATAAAATATTTGTATTTTGTACTGTTACCTCTGTGTAATTCTTCATGATTCAATCTTTTATTCTAATTGAAGAAAAGCAGTGTGGTAATATTATACCTCGATCTCGAAAAATGTTCTCTGTAATTGGCGCTGTAATTTAAAAAGAGATATCATTTCTTTTTTGTAATTGTAAAATAATCACTTGAGTAATAATTTTTTAGAAATAAAAATACTACTGCTTAGGTTTTTTCGAGATTTTTGGAGATACAAAGATTACGTCTACCACTTGTTACTTCGGTTTTTTCGAGGTAAAGATACTACTGCTTAGGTTTTTTCGAGATTTTTCGAAATACAAAGATTACGTCTATCACTTGTTACTTAGATTTTTGTGAGGTTAACGTATACGCTGAGCGGTCTTTGAATCGTATTGTAGCCCTCTGGTGGCTCTGATACTAATGCGGGTGTCCGGCGCGTGGTCAGGGAATAAATGACTCTCACTCTCTTCTGTATATATAAAAGTATTAGTATTCAGCACTTGAGCTTCAGAGAAGCTGTTCGACAAAAACAATTATTCCGCACTCTCTCACAAATCGCGAATGTAACGTAAGACGTTATCTTAAGAACATTCGTAGTCATAAGTATCTTCGTGCCGAGCTCACCGCAAACGTGCTCTTCCTGCGGGCTCTGCCACACGACTGCCCCCTACTCGCTATCCCGGGCCTCACTCACTCCCGCCCTCTCTCGCCGACCATATTTACTACAGTATAAAGTTTATGTGTAACGACTTATTTTAGACAATTATAGCAACAATATTTTACCTATTTAATGACGTTTTTTGTTGAAAGTTGCAATTCGAAAAGCGTACAAAAATTATGTACAAAATTAGTCATTGATAAGTTAAATAAATTACATAACTAGTATAGAGGGTTGCAAAGTTATATTTGGATGGGGGAAGACATTTGAAACACTCCATAAAATTTGCAAAACTTTTGCAATTTTTTCATGCTTGTAAAAAGTAAAAAATGCAAAATAATAATTGTTGCTAATTTTTTTAAGTTGCGGACTTTGTCCGAGGTTGCAAACTTAAGGATGTATTGCCGGTACAGTCTTAGATGTATAGGACATAATTTTCAAAGCGGTACCAAGTGGATAAAAATTTGTGAGAATGTTCTTTTAGTCTTCCTGATGTGCTACAAAAAAGTAGAAACAAATCCACTAAACGGTTGCTGAGATATAACGATTTTAATGTAAAAACAGTGTAAAAACGTTTGTAAAAACAGTGAATTAAAATCGTTATATCTCAGCAACCGTTTAGTGGATTCGTTTCTACTTTTTTGTAGCACATCAGGAAGACTAAAAGAACATTCTCACAAATTTTTATCCACTTGGTACCGCTTTGAAAATTATGTCCTATACATCTAAGACTGTACCGGCAATACACCCTTAACAGCTTATGATGAAAAATAATCTTAACGTTTGCAACCAATTTGCAAAACTTTTGCAAATTTTTTGGCAAAATTACGATTAAATAAACAATTGTTCCACTATTGATTAAAAAAATATATATTGCGTGCAACATAGAAGATTGCAAATTGGTACAGCTGTTCGGGGCAGTTGTAAAAAGTTGTTCTATCAGCACACTTTTGCAATTATTTCCTCCAGGTTATAAATAAAAACGTTATTTTGCAATAAATTTCAATGTTGCGCGCCTCAAAATAGGTTGCAAATCTAACACATTGTAAAAAATATTACAATAGACATTGCTTAAAGTTTGCAGGACTTTGCAATTTTTTCGAAAAGTTATAATAAATTAACATTTTTTTGCAATGTTTAACATGTTCCGGATCTCAGGGGATGATTGCAAAATGAGATTTATTTTTATTTCAACTTACCGAATATTTCATCACAGTTTGAAAACTTTTGTAATTAAAGTTAAATTTTCGAATTTTAGTGTCTTTACTGACTGGCCTAAACAGTAGCGCTTTTTTTTATGAATAACTAAAAATCTGTATTTCGGCTAATTACCGAGTTTTATGAATATATATTTAATTAAAATTATCTGGATGACTCACAAACCTTTTTAATCACACTTCATAACTCTTCATACAAAATACAAACAATTTCATATAAAAACTTTTATTAATCTATATTTCGGCTAAATGCATGATGTAAAAATAAATAATTAATTACAATTAACTGAATGACTCACACACCTTTTCAATTGCACTTCAAAAGTCTTCATACGAAATACAAACAATTTCATGTAAAGATTCTTAAAAAAATAACGTTTATTTCCGGCCAAGTACATACATACGAATGGTGAAATTGGCTCTAAGGCCGGTATTCATAGTCGGTTCTTATTTTGGGCCAATTTCACTAACCACGGTTAGCTTAACCGATGGTTAAAGTTAGCAGAATTGACTAATAGAAAGCAGAGTGGATTCATTTCTATTGGTCAATCCTGCTAACTTTAACCGTCAGTTAACCGTAGTTGGTGAAATTGCCCCTTAAGGGGGGATTCTGGTTTATAAGGTCAAAATTTTCGATTTTTTGGCTTAATCGATAGTTAGACAATTCAAGAATATATTCCCAAAGTTTCAGAGCCCAATTCGAAGTATTTTAAAAGTTATAGAACACATGGTGAGTGAGAGTCGCGCAGATATACGAGCGCTCGACCGGAACGAGCCGCCCGCTCTGTCTCTCGGTTCTTTCGTCCGGATTACTCGGCAAATGTTTAGCTAAAAATAAAGATAAAGATGTATGTGTTTATTTACAGTAGGAACAATAAGTGTATGTGTTGTGTTTGGGTTTTGAGGCGTTAGTTTCAACGGTCGGTCTTATTCCGATTCTCGACGAGCAAAGAGCTTCTATTTAGCAAAGATTGTTTGACAGTATTAAATATGTATCCAAAAGGCTCAAGAGGTACTTTGCATCGCGTTTCGAAACCGCGGAAAAGAAGATTTCATGGCAATCAGCATTCCAAGAATAAAAGTGATAATTTGGACACGAGCACCAGTGCGAAAAAATTAAAGACAGCGAGTACTGATAATATTATTGTAAATCCATTACATTGTTATAGAATCATAGAATTTCTTACGGTTTTTGATGCGCTCGCGGAAATTGTCATTTGTAAAATGTGTAAACAAAACGTGAAATTTGAAGAGCGCAGACATAGAGGCTTAGGTTTTAAAATTGTAGTTTCGTGTAACTGCGGGCACAAAGAAATTGCTTCAGGACCACTGATTAATACTGGATACGAGATAAATCGACGGATTGTATTTACTATGAGATTACTTGGTATTGGACGAGAAGGCATAAACATTTTTTGCGGTTTGATGGATATCTGCCAAGGCATATCAATCTCTACATACCATTCGATTACCGAACATATACACACAGCGGCGTGTTTAATGTTTAAATTTACGACAAAAAAAGCTGTTGATGAAAAAAAAGAATTAAATGTACAACAGGGAAGACCTTTAACGGATTTAAAAGTATCTGGAGATGGTTCATGGAAAAAGCGAGGCTTTAATTCTTTATACGGCGTTGCAACGCTCATCGGCTATTACAGTGGAAAAGTTGTTGATCTTGTCGTAAAAAGCTCCTACTGTCAAGCTTGTGTCTTGTGGAATAAGAAAAAGAATACTGATGCGTATGTCGAATGGTACGAACAGCATGAAGAGACGTGCTCTGCAAATCATGAAGGTTCCGCGGGCAAAATGGAGGCAGACGCGATCAACGAAATGTTTTCATCGTCTGAGGAGAAATTTGGAGTGAGATATGTAGTCTTCATTAGAGATGGCGATTCTAAAACTTATAAGTCCATTTTGACTTTGAATCCGTATGGCGAAGATTGTCCCGTAAAAAATGTGAGTGCGTCGGACACGTTCAGAAGCGGATGGGGACACGGCTGCGAAATATAAAAAAAAAGAGAAGCTTGGCGGCAAGGGGAGATTAAACGATCTCGTCATAAAGAAATTAACCACTTACTATGGTTTAGCCATAAAACGAAATGTACATTCTGTTGGTGATATGAAAAAAAGCATAATGGCAACACTCTACCATTATTGCTCGACCGATGAAAATCCGAAACATGAAAATTGCCCCGCAGGCGCCGACAGTTGGTGCGAGTGGCGCAAAGCTGAAGCCGCCGGTCAACTCGTAAATTATAAACATTCTGCTCCAGTTATAAAGCCTGATATTGAGAAACATCTTATTTCGATCTATGAAGATCTTTCCAATGAAGATCTTTTGACTAGGTGTTTAGGCGGGCACACACAAAACTCCAATGAATCTTTCAATTCGACTGTGTGGCGTATCGCTCCTAAACACCTCAATTCGGGCTTTGAAATTATTCAAATCGCTGCATATTTGGCTACTGGCATCTTTAATGAAGGCTACACTGCCATTTTATTAATGATGCAGTTATTAGAAATCAATATCGGCCAGCAGTGCAAAATGTTTGCTGATAATTACGATGCGCAGAGAATTGCGAGAGGGGAGCGGCGGCGAAGCAGCACGACCAAGGAGGCTCGCACAGCTCGTAGACTAGAGCAAATGCAGCAAAACAAATTTTTTGAAGAAGCTGAAGGCTTGCAGTATGGTTCTGGTATAGCTGATTAGCATAAGATTGCGGTAAGTCACCGATAAATGATAATTTTTTGTACCGCATACTTTAAATGCGTTTTTCTCGAAATGTCATTTTCGTACTTTCTTAAAATCTGCGGGAAAGATACAGAAAAAACTAATTGATCAATCAACTTGATTCAAAGTGCGTCAGCTAAAGAATGAACAACCATTCTATGTGAACCACCATTATTGGTAAAAATATTAATTTAAATAATTGTTATTGCATAAAAACGGAGGATATTTTTTCTCAAAAATGTCATGTTTTTGTTCAAATGCTAAAAAATCTTTGTATTTTACAGTTTTTTAACCATATTGTTGGTTCACATAGAATAAAAATATATAAGAATTAATAATCTTTTTCGTTTTTTTGTCTCAGATCAAAATTGTGGGCTACATTTTTCCCGCAAATTGGCAACTTGGTTGGCGAGGCGCTCCGATTAGAGATATACTACGGCGCCATTTTGCAATTATTTTATAATATACAATTTTTTTTTACCTCTCAAATAAGCAGTAAAACATTGTAAAAGTTTTAGAAACCTCAACTGCATTATTGTCAATAAAAAAAATTCATAAAAATCTCCTTTTTTCTAGCCTCCTAAACCAGAATCCCCCCTTAAGACTAGCTTAAGTAATGTCTTAAGATGTTAATACGGCTTTGTGATTGGTTAATGACATTTTAATGCGGGGTCTGCAATGCGACTCGCATTGTAGACCCCGCATAAGATTGTACTTAAGATGAGGTAATTATTCGATCCTTAAAATATCTCGATCTAGTCGCAGGACCCGCACTACTCTCTCCCGGGGCCTCCACTCCGTCCAGCCCTCTGACATATCCTCTGAGCTGCTGAGAATTGACTGGTCGCCTGTGTTCGGAGCTGCACACGTTGATGAGATGGTCGCCTATTTTACATCCTCTATAATGTCCGTGTTTGATCGTCTCGCACCGCTGACTCTTAAGAGGACACGTCCTTTTTCTTCTTTTTCTTTCACTAATTATTGGCACTGCTGTTCTGTTCTTCCGGTTTGCTTCGGCCATTATTCGATTCGTATATGATTCTGCGTATTATGGTGTTGGTGCAATTATGCTGTATTTCAGGCAGACAGTAACAGTCGCAATACTTCAAAAAATTTCCGTCCGGACAAAACACGTCCGAACACGTTAAAACGTGTCGTCCGCGAAACACGTCCGAACTCTTTGCTTGTCCTCGAGACTCTTTGGACACGTCCTCCGGCTCCGTGGCTTAACACCGCCGTCAGGAAATTAATATCTCTGAAGAGTTGTGCTCTTCGTCGGTACAGGCTCACTCGGTCTGATCCCGATTGGCGCCGCTGCAAGCAACTCCGTAACGGGATGAACTATGCCATACGTCGTGAAAAAAGGCTTATCTTTCAAACTCTCTCTTAGCAAACTCTCATCGCCAATTCTGGAGAAATCTCTCCGAACTCGGAGGGACAGCATCTCCCCCGCACTCCTTACCCTCCCATCTCCTCGATCCTAAACTAAGAATGATTATTTTCTTGATTCTCTTCCCTCCTCTTCCTGCTCTCTTGAAACGTTGAATCATTTTGTCTCCTCATTCTTTAGCGTCCCCGAATCTTTCAATTTTACTCCTATCACTCTCACCGAGTTTTACAATATCCTCAAGCGAATACGTCTTACCTCGGCTGGGCCGTACGATCTCTCAGGTCGTATGCTGCTTCTCTGCTTGCCTCAGTGTCTCGAACCTCTTCTACATATCCTAAACTACTCCCTCTCTTCTCACACATTTCCCTCTTCTTGGAAACATGTTGTTGTCCTCCCCATTCCCAAAACTCGAGATCCCTCCACCTTTTCCTCTCTTCGTCCTATTTCTTTCCCCTCATTTCTATCCAAAATCCTCGAGCGCATATGCTTTCAACAATTATATGCATTCGCCGACGAAGTGAAGATAATTCCCGAATGTCAGTCCGGTTTTCGTCGCCTGCACAGCACCACGACCGAGCTTCTCCACCTCTCTGACTCCGTCCTTCGCGGTTTCGACTCAGGTTTCCTCACTGCGTTGCTCACTCTTGATTTCACGAAAGCGTTCGATACGGTCGACCTGCACCTCCTTCTGGCTAAGCTCAAGTACTACGGCCTGTCTCCTTCTGCCTTAGTCCTTTATGAAATCGTTTCCTATTAAACCGCTTTCAGCGCGTTCCTTTGTATAATTCCTCATGCCTATTTTCTCCCCTTCTCGCGCGGTTCTAGTCAGGCGTACCTCAGGGGATCCGTGCTCAGGCCTCTACTGTTCATTATCTTTATTGCTGATCTGTGCTCCACTCCTTTTTTCGCCGAGCTTCTAAAATACGCATGACGACGTGATTTTACGCAAGTCATTCCGTCTAACTGATGCCTCCTGCTACCGTCTCTGCGTTGATCGATGACCTTAAAGCTGTTGCTAAATGGGCATCCTCCAACGCATTGCATTTTAACTCTTCCAAATCCTCACTCCTCATTGCCGGTTCCCCAGTCCTCTTGTCTCAGCTTCAATCCTTCGACCTTTCTTTAAACTCTGTGCCTATACCTCCATCGTCCTCAATCAAAATACTCGGTGTTCACATTGACTCTTCCTGGTCGTTTAAACATCACGTGGACGTAAAATGTCGAGCTGCCTTTGCTCGCTTTCATCTTCTTTATCCTTTTCGGCGCATCCTCTCCACCTCCCAAAAGCATCATATATCCCAGTCGCATGTCATCTCCCTCTTCGACTACGCTGACGTCGTCTATATTCCTGCACTCAACCAACAACTCCTAAATCGTATCCAATACATTCAAAACTCATGTCTCCGCTTCTCCTATGGTGTACGTAAGTTCGACCACATATCTCCATTCTACTCTCGCTCCTGCTGGCTAAAAATCCAACAACGTTTTGTACTTCATCTCTGTTGCCTGGTTTTCCGTCTCCTTCATTCTGATACTCCTCCTTACCTCCGGCGTCTCTTGCATCTCAACTCTGAGCTCCATACCAGTGATGCCCCGAATACGCGTTACCCGGACCTTCTTTCCTTTCCATCGCATCACTCTGCCAAGTCTTGCGCTTTTTTCTCCTACTGCGCAGTCAAACATTTCAATGCCCTTCCCTCCAGCATAAAATCCTTGTCCTCTATGTCTTCGTTTCATACTGCTGTGTCCGCCTTCATCCTGTCGACTGCCAGTAATGCACCTCTACCTGAGCGTCAATGATTGCTTGCACGTGTCGAGTCCACCAACGCGCTCACGTGCTACCTTCGCGTAAGTTTTGTTAATTTTAATTAGTGTGTAAGTTTTGTTTAATTTTAAGTATTGTTAAATCTGCGTATTGTGTTTAGTATGTAAGTTTTAAAGTGTGTCAAGAATTTTGGTAATTATTTAGAATACGCGCTGCACCTCGAATATCAATAAAATTATGCTCATTCGACGCGTTTTGACACGAAACGAAAGAATCTGGCAGCAAAATGCGGCTGTCTGCCATGCGAAGCGAGATATTTAGCGCTAAAGTTGACGACACTCAGGTTAGAAATCCTGTCATACCGACGTGATGTAGCGACCATGAATATGCCCCGCGGCCACATGCGCATGCTCTGTCAGCTCTGTGGCCGCACGCGCATGCAAAACTGCGCGCAGCAAAACTTGTTTCAGAAAGCTTTCTAAAAGATAACTTGGAAATTAATATTGAAATGTAAAATTGAAATCATTCAGAAATATTTCTGAAACGTTTTATAAAATTAATATATTATTGAAAACTTTCCAAAAGATAACTTGGAAATTAATATTGAAATGTAACATTAAAATCATTCAGAAGTATTTCTGAAACGTTTCATCGAAATCATTTATGACCCTTTTCACTGAAATATTTCTGAAATATTACGAAACATTTCAAAGAAATATTTCGTACGTAATGTCTAAAATACGTATCATTGAAAGCTTTCCGAAAGATAACTTGGACAATAATATTGAAATGTAACATTGAAATTATTTAGAAGTATTTCTGAAACGTTTTATTGAAATCATTTATAACCTTTTTCACTGAAATATTTCTGAAATATTACGAAACATTTCAGAGAAATATTTCGTACGTAATGTCTAAAATACGTATCATTGAAAGCTTTCCGAAAGATAACTTGGAAAATAATATTAAAATGTATCATTGAAATTATTCAGAAGTAAAAACGGAGAAGTAAAAACTTGAATCGCCAGTGAATAATTAACAATTAGCAAAAGAATTATATGTTTGACCCAACTGGCAAATTTTGTTGTTCACAAAACGCTACGTTTCAACCGCAGATTTCGGTCCTTTTCAAGCGTATAGAAACTCACAAATATTAATTATTAGTCAGACATAATGTCCAAACTACGACGAATCTAAAAACTAAACATCAAAAATTGTGGCACGCAACAATATAAGTATAAGTCCAAAAATAATTTATATAAATTAAAACTTACATGTTTGTGCGTTAAATTCACAGAAGTAAAATACAATTTAAACGGCATTTTTGTTATTCATTTATGTCGAAGGGCATGTAAGAGCCGTGCGATGGTAACATATCCCACACAGCACCGTAATATTTCAGAAATCTTTCAAAAAACTGTCAATGAAATATGAAACCTTTCAAAAAAACATTTTAGACATGTTTCAGATATGTTTCAGAAAGCTAAAATGTCCGCCAGCTGAGATTTCAGAAATATTTCTGAAATAATTCTGAAATGCTTTCAGAAATATTTCTGAAATGCTTAAAAAATATCTCTGAATTGCTTAAGAAATACCTCTGAAATGCCTAAGAAATATCTCTGAAATGCTTCAGAAATATCTCTAAAATGCTTCAGAAACCTCTAAAATGCTTCAAAAATATCTCTGAAATGTTTCAAAAATATATGGAAAATATTTCAGATACTTTTTCTCATATCAAATTGTTTCGGATCACCCTGTATAAGGGTCATCCGGAACAATTTCCTGTCTTTTATAAAACATATTCTTGATCATAGTCATGATTTTGCTTCGCCGGAGGCCTGCTTATATTAGATCCCAACTGAAATTTACTTGCGAGTTAGCCTTACCATTATGCGCCGCCTAGCGGCGTCGTTGCATATTTCTCTGAAATGTTTCGTAATATTTCAGTGAAAAGGGTTATAAATGATTTCGATGAAACGTTTCAGAAATACTTCTGAATAATTAGCAAAAGAATTATGTTCGGCCCAACTGGCAAATTTTATTGTTCATAAAACGCTACGTTTCGACTGCAGATTTCGGTTCTTTTTAAGCGTATAAAAACTCTATAAATATTGTTAGTCAGACATAATGCCCAAACTACGCCGTCTAAAAACTAAACATAAAAAATTGTGGCACGCAACAATATAAGTATAAGTCCAAAAATAATTATATAAATCAAAACTTACATATTTGTGCGTTAAATTCACAGAAGTAAAATACAATTAATTTAAACAGCATTTTCGTTATTCGTTTATGTCGAAGGGCATGTAAAAGCCGTGGGGTGGTAAAATTTTAACTGACGAGAACAGACAATTAATAAACAAACCAACGACGTCAATATTAAAAGCCAGGGCATGGAGAAGGAAACAGAGAAGGAGATAGAATTATTCGTTTCTTTTATATGTTCGTAGAGATGTAAAGATTGCAATGCTACGTATATTGGGCATAGACAAAAAGACATTTGTGCACACGTCTCAAAGAACACCAGAACGATATCAGAAAACCGGCGAGCATTCTGTAGTGAGTGAGCATCGAACATCCTATGGGCATGATTTCGATTGGGAGAAGCCAGAAATAATACATAAGGAGAGACAGATTAGAAAGAGGGAATTAGCGGAGATGTTTTTTATTAAAAAATTTGATGACACCATTCATTTACAAAAGGACACGAAGAATCTTAACGCTCTCTACGAACATATTATAAAAGAAACGAATAATTCTATCTCCTTCTCTGTTTCCTTCTCCATGCTCTTTTTAATATTGACGTCATTGGTTTGTTTATTAATTGTCTGTTCTCGTCAGTTAAAATTTTACCACCGCACGGCTTTTACATGCCCTTCGACATAAACGAATAACGAAAATGCCGTTTAAATTGTATTTTACTTCTGTGAATTTAACGCACAAATATATAATTTTTGATTTATATAATTATTTTTGGACTTATACTTATATTGTTGCGTGCCACAATTTTTGATGTTTAGTTTTTAGATTCGGCGTAGTTTGGGCATTATGTCTGACTAACAATATTTATGAGTTTTTATATGCTTGAAAACGACCGAAATCTGCAGTCGAAACGTAGCGTTTTGTGAACAATATAATTTGCCAGTTGGGCCGAACATAATTCTTTTGCTAATTATTCAGAAGTATTTCTGAAACGTTTCATCGAAATCATTTATGACCCTTTTCACTGAAATATTACGAAACATTTCAAAGAAATATGCAACGACGCCGCTAGGCGGCGCATAATGGTAAGACTAACTCGCAATTTCAGTTGGGATCTAATATAAGCAGGCTTCCGGCGAAGCAAAATTATGATTATGATCAAGAATATGTTTTATAAAGGGCAGGAAATTGTTCCGGATGACCCTATACAGAGTGATCCGAAACAATTTGATATGAGAAAAAGTATCTGAAATATTTTCTATATATTTTTGAAACATTTCAGAGATATTTTCGAAGCATTTCAGAGATTTCTGAAGCATTTTAGAGATATTTCTGAAGCATTTCAGAGATATTTCTTAGGCATTTCAGAGATATTTCTTAAGCATTTCAAAGATATTTCTTAAGCATTTCAGAAATATTTCTGAAGAATTTCAGAATTATTTCAGAAATTATTTTTGAGATTTCAGAAACATTTCTTAAATCTCAGCTTGGCGGACATTTTAGCTTTCTGAAACATATTTGAAACATGTCTAAAATGTTTTTTTAAAAGGTTTCATATTTCATTGACAATTTTTTGAAAGCTTTCTGAAATATTTCGGTGTTGTGTGGTATCTGATGGATATGAAGGTCAACTTCGTGAAGAGATAACTATTCAATGAAACTTAATATTCACTCTGGAAAGGAGAGAGGAGAGGTATACAGCAGATCCAGTTGAAGGTAAAGCACAGCATGCGCAAAAAATTAACAACTTTCACGTATAGTGTATTGGAATAAAGGAAGTAATCATTCTTGCTCCTTTTGCTACATTTCAGCTCCTTCAGCCCAAAGAGTGGAAGATATCTGTGTTTCTATGGTCGGCTTTATCATAGAGAGCTGATATGCGAAAGTGTATCAATAATCTGGCGATAGGCAACGTGTCCAGTTGTTATCAAACGTGTAATTTTGTCAGAAAGATATACATAGCCTTCTTAGGCTACACCAGCGTAGTGCATAACAACGAGGTGAACAAGAAAATCATCACGCTCAAGCACAGTCTGACCAAAATGGAGAATGCGTGTTACACTATCAAAGTGCGGGGATCCGAGATCGAGATACCGAAGCACATGTTGGCCGATATGGCCACTGCAGCGGCTGAGGAATACGCCACCGAGGACGATGAGGGATATCAAGCGTTTTAATATATACGAGAGCGCGGATTACTTTAATATTTATTAATTATTGTGGACTTATTAACCTGATGCGGGATAAAAGCAACATTTGATATAGCTGACCATAACATCGGAAATTTAAATGTTAAAGAAACTTAGTTTTCTAGTGCCGATTATTCGATTATTTGAAACTGTTAATTTCACGAAAATTACATAAAAAATTCTATGATATACAATTATCTTAATCTTGGACATTTTAAACGTTTAGCATAAGTGTTTTATATTTTCATCAAATTAATATAATTCGTACTTTTCGACATGTAAAAGAGCAACGTCGGTTGTGATATATTATTAACGTTTTTATATATCTCTCTTCAAGTAAAATGGATATACAAATACAATATTTCAAGACCATGTACAAAAATAAATATTTCATAACAAAATAGATCTGTATTGCGGACGTATCTATAATTTGGACGCTCTCGAAAATTGTAAAATCGACGATAGCGTAGGAAAATCGATGATTTCCATCATTAGCCGGTAATACCATTATCCTCCAGCTCACTCCTGTCGTCCCAGTCGTCGGAACTTTCGGTATACACGGACGGCTCGTAATCAGACTCGTCAACAGATTCTTTCGCGGATGAAGTGCGCGTTGCAATCCCATTTGATCCTCTTGCTTGACTCACCGTTTGTCGCAGCTTTACTCGTTAATTTAATATTCTTTGCTTTCCGCTTCCTGTTATTCTCGTGCTCAGGAGAAGAGGAATTTAACGTATTATTACACCTGAACACCGAAAACTATGAAGCGCACTATCTGTACCTCGTCATCGGCAACCTGGGATACCTAAACATCGAATTCAAGCTTGATTCATAAGAATCAATATATATTATATACTTAATTTAGCTAAATAGAAATCTTCCTTCTGACCGATAAGTCTATCGACCTTTAATAATTTACCTACTAGATCGTTCGAAATACGCGCGCGATATCGAAACTGGCGATACCTGCGCCGCCAGTGTCGAAAAAGTGAAAGGGACATTTTCTCTGATCACGTGATATATATTGTATACGGATATCACGCCTTTTTGTAGTGTGTTACGCATCTTAATCTTATAAACAATATACCTTATAATCTTATAAACAGTATATACAAGGTATGAAGCTAAAAGTGTTACGGACTATTATTTCTAAAAAAAACAACAATTTAATATTTTGCTTAGATTTTAAAAATAATAATCTGTAACCCTTTTAGTTGTACACCTTGTATATATTTTTCAATTTCAACATAAAACATAATCGCAATATAACATGATTAATGTTAATAAGTCGTTAACTGTAAAATTTTTTATTTATTTTTATTCGCGTGTCTTACTGAATGTTGTTCGCAATTGTATATGTATGTATACCAATATCTACAGGTCTCGATATTTTTGATAATTACAGATGGACACCTGTAACACGTGTCTGAAACTTACCTGATTTGTTTATTCTTTTATTTCCTTCAACTAATCGCAAATTAATTCTATTTGATAAAAGCAATTCTGCCAAATTTCTCATACATAACGCATCGTTTATAATTTTCTACTAATTATAAATATTAAATAGTACGATATATATATATATATATATATATTCATATATATATATATATATATATATATTTGTACTCACATCCTTGAAAATTATTTCGGGAATTCGAGCGAATGTCACGACTAAATAAAATTATCTTTCATATTTTGACAGTTGAGTAGGAACATATTTGAGTTGGCGAAAAATGATTATCTGAAACCGCACGTGTGTGTAAATAATTCAGTAGAAAATATATAATTTTCATTTCAAAATACATTTGCACACTACGTACCAAAAATATATAATATGATAACGTAGTTTTTGCTATTCAATTGATTGAATTTTAGAAAAGAAAAAGATTTAAAAGTGTATAACTATGTCAGTCAATAAAGAGACATAAACGCAAATTGAATCATATATATATATTTAATTGCCTGCTCATTAAATATAAAGTACAAACACATAGAAGTTGTATATTTTTCTATACTTACCCTAACAGCACGATATATTGCAGCAATCTTGCAGCAATCTTGCACGGCAAGCTTGCAATATTGCACGCAATATTGCTGCAATGCTGCAGCAATCTATCTATGTCCTACCCTGGGCAATATTGCTGCAATGTGCAGCAATGTTGTGGCAATATTGTAGCGCAATTTTGCTGCAACGTGCAGCAATGTTGTGGCACATTTCCAATATTCACCGGGATAAAAAAAATTATTTTTTTCAAAATTTTAATACTATTTTATAACTAAATTTGTTTCTTAAGATGCAGTCTATGATTATAAATATTTTCTCGTATTTGAAAAAAACACTTTCCTTGGTGGGATCGAACTCGGGACCTCTGGATCGTGAGCCAATAACTGCCTCATGTGGTAGACTACTTCTTAATTTGATGTAAGTGTTATATAAAGTTTACATATGTCACACCAGCGCAAATATATAATTTTTCAAAAATCATCTTAAGAAAAAAATTCAGTTTAAAAAGAGTATAAAACTGCACAAATTTTTAATATTGACATTATATTTATTATATGTATATCTATTATATGTACATAGAAGCACAGTACGTAAATGCATTCTACTAAATTGGTACATATAATATATAATACACGTACGTATATGTATATATATATATATATATGTCTTTTAATATGTTGCAGTGCCACCTTGCAGCAATGTTGCTGCAATTTTACGCTGCAAGTGCAATGTGGCAATATTGCTGCAAGATTGCTGCAATATATCGTGCTGTTAGGATAAATGCAATAGGAAGAAATAATTAAACAAGTATCCTTGCATAGGAATATTATGCATAATTTTTACAAAACATATTTAAGATTCGCGCAATTGAGATATAAAATAAAATTAATAACGATTCTATAAGTCTTAGGTATATGTTAATAATACGACATGATCTTTTTAATCATGAAACTTACAAACTAACGGAAAAAGATTTGTATCCTAAATGCCAATAATTTTTCTAATGTAACAATAATAATACTGAAAATATATGGATAGAAATATATATATAACTAGCTGGTTACCCGGGCTTCGCCCCGGAGGACATGTGTAATAAGACACAAAAATAGTTTCTCCCTCTCTCTCTTTCCCTCTCTCTTTTCCCCCTTTCTCTCTCTCTCTCTCTTTCTCTCCCTCTCCCTCTTCCTTTCTTTCTCTCCCCCTCCCTCTCTCTCTTTCCCCCCTCTCTCTCTCTCTTTCTCTCTCTCTCCCTCCCTCCCTCACTCTCTTTCTTTCTCTCCCCCTCCCTCTTTTTTTTCTCTTTCTCTTTCTCTCCCCCCCTCTCTCTCTCTCTCTCTCTCTCTCTCTCTCTCTCTCTCTCTCTCTTCCTTCTCTCTCTTTCTCTCTAAAATGCTATAAATTGAAATATATTACTTTTTTATCTACTAAAGTTCAATTCCGTCATATACAATTCTTTGAGATTCACTCAATTATTTCCTAAAAATTTGGAAAAATTTTGTAACCGATTTCCAAAAAGATCGGTAACAAAGAACTATACAGTTTATAGCACTTCTTGGGAAATTTTACCCCTGTTTTATATACAATTCTTTAAAATTCGTCAAACTTCTGATACCGGTTTTCAAAAAGATCGGTAACGAAAAATGATATACTTTTTATAGCACTCCCCGGAAAATTTAAACCTTACTTTATGTACAATTCTTTGAGATTCGATCATTTGGAACCGGTTTCCAAAAAGATCGGTAACAAAAAATAGTACACTTTATAACACTCTCCGGGAAATTCTATTCCTTCTTCATGTACAATTTTTTGAGATTCAATTAATTATTTTCCAAAAAATTTGAAAAATTAAAAAAACCGGTTTCCGAAAAAATCGGTAACAAAAACTGTACACATCATGGCGCTCCCCAGAAAATTCTACCCCTACTTCATTTACAATTCTTTAAGATTCGGTCAATAAACTCCCGAAAAATTGAAAAAATTTCGAAACCGGCTTCCAAAAAGATCGGTAACGAAAAATTATACACTTTATAGCACTCCCCGGAAATTTCTACCCCTGTTTGATCTATAATTCTTTGAGATTTGGTGAATTATTTCCCGAAAATTTGAAAGAATTAGAAAAACCGGTTTCCAGAAAATCGGTAACGAAAAACTATACACATAGTGGCACTCCCCGGAAAATTCTACCCCTATTTCATATACTTTTGACAAAAATTCGGTTCAGGGGTTTGGACTGGGCGTTGATGAGTCAGTCAGTCAGTCAGTCAGTCAGGACATCTTCCTTTATAGATATAGATAAATAACAACATAATTAATACAAGAGCTTTTGTCGCGCATATCGATTTTCAATAATGGATAGATATTGTAACAAATACGTTTTACGTTCATTCAAAAACAAATTATGTGTACACATAATAAAATTTGTATGAATTAAAATTATGTGTATACACATAATAAAATTTGTATGAATTAAAATTATGTGTATACACATAATAAAAATGCGAAATTATTTTTATGTCAGACATAATTTTAATTCATCCAATTTTTATTATGTCAAAACATAATTTTAATTCATCCAATTTTTATTATGTCTAGACATAATTTTAATTCGTCCAATTTTTATTATGTCTAAACATAATTTTAATTCAGCGAATTTTTATTATGTCATGACATAGTTTTAGTTCTGCCGCTAGGGAATTTTTAAGTCGATTCTTATGAATTAAGCTTGAATTCAATGTCTAGGTATCCCAGGTTGCCGATGACGGGTTCCAAATAGTGCGCTTCATAGTTTTCGGTGTCCAGGTGTAATAATACGTTGAATTCGATGTCTAAGTGTCTCACGTTGTCGATGACGAGATCCACATAGTGCGCTCCGTAGTTTTCAGTGTCTACGTGTATTAATACCTCGAATTCGATATCTACGTGTCCTACATTCGGATTTAAAGTTATTAATACACCTAGACACCAAAAACTACGAAGCGCACTATGTGGACCTCGTCATCGGCAACTTGGAACACGTAGACATCGAATTCGAGGTATTATTACACCTAGACACCGAAAACTACGGAGCTCACTATCTAGACATCGTCATCGGCAACCTGGGGCACCTAGACATCGCATTCAACGTATTATTACACCTGGACACCAAAAACTACAAAGCGCCCTATGTGGACTTCGTAATCGGCAACCTGGGACACCTAGAAATCGAATTCAAGGTATTAATACACGTAGACACCGAAAACTACGGAGCTCACGATCTAGACATCGTCATCGGCAACCTAGGACACCTAGACATCGCATTCAACGTACGATTACACCTGGACACCGAAAACTATGAAGCGCACTATCTGGATCCCGTCATCGGCAACCTGGGACACGTGGACATCGAGTTCAAGGTATCAATACACGTAGACACCGAAAACTACGGAGCGCACTATGTGGACCTCGTCATCGGCAACCTGGAACACGTAGACATCGAATTCAACGTATTATTACACCAGGACACCGAAAACTATGAAGCGCACTATCTGTACCTCGTCATCGGCAACCTGGGATACCTAAACATCGAATTCAAGCTTGATTCATAAGAATCAATATATATTATATATATACTTAATTTAGCTAAATAGAAATCTTTCTTCTGACCGATAAGTTTATCGACCTTTAATAATAATTTACCTACTAGATCGTTCGAAATACGCGCGCGATATCGAAACTGGCGATACCTGCGCCGCCAGTGTCGAAAAAGTGAAAGGGACATTTTCTCTGATCACGTGATATATAAATATATATATGGCATGGCATGAGAGCGGTCGACGTAGACGACGACGTATCTTAAAAATAAATTTTCACATTTGGACTTTTCGTCGCAATATCTCCGCTCGTAGGGCACGTAGCGGAAAATTATATAGGAGATACTCCCCTTATTTTGACCCCAACTATCGATCAAGCCTACTTAGAACTTGATCCGTTCACTCGTTGTCGAGATCTCAACATCTCGAGTACTCGTAACCCGTCGCTTCGCGTAAAAGAGTCACGGTCGGTCTCGCTCCGCGTGTACTTGGCGCGAGACACTACCGTGTCTATTGATAAATAATTAGAAAGCATATAGTTCAAAATAGTTTCAATATTCAAATTATTGTAATTGTAACGGCCTAACCTTGATATCGAACGCGGACGGGTATCGCAGCGGGAGTTTGATTGAAAGACCCAGAGACAGTAATCAATTCAGTTTAAACACTATTTATTCTATATAACGTAATTACAGTGCTTAAGACTAACGAGATGATTAGGAGGTTTATTAAACCTAACTTATATACAATGCGCAAGCTATAGTGCGGTATCGGCGAACGCGGTATTGCAAGCGGAACGCGATACTCAGTGTACTCGGTAATTCGGTGTCCGGGACGCGGTATTACAAACGGGAACGCGGTATCGGCGGACGCGGTATTACATACGGGAATGCGGTGTCGGCGAACGCGGTATTACAAGGGGGACGCGGGGTTACATTCGGACACGCGGTATTCGGGAACGCAATTCCACTAAGATGTGCAACGCGGCATCGAATCGCGGTGTTACAAGCGGAACGCGGTATAGTGGGCAACGCGGTGTCAGGAGCGCGGTAGGATGCACAAGAGCCCCGTGGCTACGGTAACGAGATGTCTCGTAACGAGACCGAGCGAATTTGACCCCGCGTTGCCGTGGCCGTGGGGAGTCCGGAGTGAAGGAAGCGGGGAACACCCGAGACTTCTCGGTCGAGGCACAGATCTTTGTACCCCGTTGGTGTGTTGCCCCTAGGAGGCGAGGAATAGGCTTCGTCGATAGCAGCTTAAGGCCGGGAGACGAAGTCAGTTCTTGCCGGAGTGCCGCGGCTATATATCCGGCTGGTTCGTTGGGAGGGGGCCGCCCGCGTGGCGGGGCCGGCGAGCTGCGTGGCGGGGCCGGCGAGCCGCGTGGGGGTACCGCTGACGCGCGCTCGCCTTCAGCTTGGATCGGCTCCCTCCGGCACCGTTCGGCGCCTTGCGAGACGGCATCGGTGCAGCGTTTATCTCGCGCACACGATGCATATGAAGCGTTTAAAATGTGGGCACACCTCGGCCTTGTCCTCGCCCGACGAAAGATTTTTCGGGCGGCCTCCGGCGGGTGGTAGCCGGGAATGATGCGTTTTTAGGGGTGCATCGTTACACCACCCCCCTCTTAAGGGTGCCTGAATCTAGAGGCACGTGTCCATGCCTGTCCGGGCTGTTTGGAAGTGCCGGTTGACCGGTGAGTCGCTCATGTAGGTTTCTGTTGCGACTTCTCCTTAATCCAGCGCACGGAACCGTCCCCGTTGAATCTAATGTGCCAACGGCGGTTTCCTAGCCGGGGTTTGTACTGCCGGGATACGTGGCAGGCAAAGTGCGGGACCTCCACGATCACGCCCGGCTCGACTAAGACCGGGATCGGTGGTGGCGGCAGCGGTCCCATCACCCGTGCGGGGTTGAGCGCCGGTCGTGGACGGCGTGGTGCCTCGGTCAGTGGTCGGGGTCGTCGAGGTGGCGGCGGTGGTGTTGCCAGCAGCCACTCTTGTTTGGCCCGGTTGGTCGCATCGGACCGCTGTATCAGCGTGCCGACTCGCGGCAACGTCCTTGGGGGCGGTGGTCCGGTCAGCGGCGGTGCCGGTGTCGCATCGGGGGCCGCACCGGGCTCGCCCCGATAGAGGGTGACTCACTCCCGGTTGATTCCGGGGTTGGCTGGGTCGTATTCCTCGGTGCCTTCGCCGAGAATCTTCTCGATTTCGGCGACGATGTCGCGTTCTTCTACCGATGTGTCGTCTGTCATCGCTCTGCTCTTTCTGGCGGGCGTCTCTTCTCCGGCTCGTCATGTATGGCGTACGGTCGCTTATTTTCGCGTTTTCCGCAATATTTGTTTCGCTAGTGTCGCCGGAGGTCGCGTAACAATATTTAGGTCGCCGGCGGTTTTATTTGGACGCGCGTCTTTCAGGAGCGCAAATTTAAACGGCGGTAACGGCCGGCACGAGCGCGTCCTCCCCTCCCAGGTCCGGATCAGGCACGTCGGGCGGTGTGTCGGCAGGGGCGCGTTTAAGGTCTTGCACGTGTACGTGCCGGTGCCATTTCCCCGAGCGGCTACGGAGATCCACGATGACAGGCGAGATAATGCGGCGGATCTCTAGTGGACCGATAAATTTTGGCGCGAGTTTTGCATTAAATGACGCGCTTTTGTTGGATAGCGGGCGGTCCCGCTTCCAAACCCATTCTCCGACTTTCGGTCTCCATTCCCGGCGGCGGAGATTGTAGTTCTTTTCCTGGTGTTGGAACGCGCGTGCCAACTGGATTTTCACGAGCTCGTATGCGTCGGTTAGGCGGCGGTGAAGCGTCGACGGCGGGATCGGAGCGTCGTGGGGCGCGTTTTCCCCGGAGCGCCGTAATTCGCGGCCGTGATTCAAGTACGCGGGCGTGTAACTGGTTGCGTCGTGCGTCGCTGTGTTGTACGCGAACTGGAGCTCGGGCAGGTGTTCGTCCCAGGTTTTATGTTTCTTCGCGTATTGTGCGATCATCGTTTTAATTACGCGATTAGTGCGCTCCACGGGGTTGCAGTGGGGCGCGTATGCCAGTGTAAATCGGTGACGAATCCCGCAGTCGTCTAGCAGTTTTGCGAGTTGCTTTGATTTTAGTTGGGTGCCATTATCCGACAGGATTTTGTCCTAACATCCATGGCAAAGGATAATGGCCTCGGCGATATATTTTACGATGGTCGGCGCGGTTGCTCGTCGCAGCGGTCGGAGCTCGACCCATTTCGTGAAACGGTCTTGCATGTTTAATAGCCAGACGTGCCCGGCGGCGGATCGCGGGAGCGGACCGACCAGGTCAATGGTGACCTGTTGCCACGGGTGATCGAGGGTGGTCGGGTGTAGCTGGCCGGCAGGTTTTTCCTGCGCGACTTTGTGCGCCAGGCATGTCGGGCATTCTCTTACGTAGCGGGCGATATCGCGGAACATGCCGGGCCAATAGTAACGGAGCGCGATTCTCGCGATCGTCTTGGCGATTCCTAAGTGACCGGCGGTGGACGCGTCGTGATATCGTTCAAGGATCGCTGCTCGCTGGTCCTTCGGGACGCACTTCCTTCCATTGTTCGCCCGCCAGGGGTATCTTTAAAATCTAGGCTGTGGAGCACGTGCTTCCACAGCCGGCCGTGGTCGATTTGGAAGTCGAGTACCTCGTGCGGTGTAGTTTCGGTCGTGCGCCACATACGCGTATACCACGGACATTTTGGTGCGGTAATGCCGAGGCTCTCCGGTTATCTCGACAGCGCGTCGGCTACTTTGTTAAGAGTCCCTTTGCGGTACTTCACGTCGAAATCGAATTGCTGCAATTCGAACGCCCCTAGCCGGCCGGACGGTGAGTCTAATTTCGCAGCCATTTTAAGGACTGGTGATCCGTGATCACGGTGAACCGGTATCCTTCGAGGTATCCGCGCATTCGTCTAATGCCCCATATCACCGCAAGACACTCCAATTCGGTTGCGCTATAATTGCGCTCGGCGCCGTTTAGCGTGCGGCTGGCATACGCGATCACGCGCTCTCCCTCGGGAAAATATTGGATCAGCACGGCCCCGAGGCCGGTAGTGCTAGCGTCGGTTTGCAGGTAGAATTGCCGCGTGAAGTCGGGGCACGCGAGCACCGGAGTGGTCGTCAGGACCTTTTTCAACAGTTTCGAACGCGGTTTGTTCGATCTCTCCCCAGGTCCACCGCGCCTGTTTGCGGGTCAACGCGGTGAGCGGTGTAGCGAGGGTTGCGAAATCTTTAACGAACCGGCGGTACCAAGACGCGATTTCCAGGAATTGTCGGACCTGACGGACGTTCTGCGGGACGGGTCAGTTCGCGACGGCGCTGACCTTTTTCGGGGTCGGTCCGGATACCGTCTCGGATCGATGATGTGACCGAGGATATTTAATTTGGTTGACGCAGAATCGGCACTTCTCGGGGTTGATTCGCAGGTTGGCCTCGCGGAGTCGGCGGAATACTTCGCGCATGATTCGAAGATGTTCCTCGAATGTCTCGCTGATGATTACTATATCATCCAGGTACACGAACACAGACGGTTCTAACTCGGGGCTCAAGACGGTGTCGAGTAAGCGCTGGAACGTCGCCGGCACTGAATGCAATCCGAACGGCATTACCGTGAATTGAATTAGTTCTTTTCCGGGGACGGTAAAAGCGGTCACGGGACGGCTTTCCGGTGAGAGCGGTACCTGCCAGTATCCGTTTTTCAGGTCGAGAGTAGTCAGGTATCGAGCTCCCCAGAGTTTATCTAGTGTCGCGGTGATCTGGGCAACGGGTAGGCGTCTTTTTCGGTCACGTCGTTAACCTGGCGGAAATCGATGCAGAAACGCGGTTTACCGTCCTTTTTCCGCACGATAACGACCGGCGAGCTCCACGCACTGTGCGAGGGCTCGATAATCCCGTCGCAGAGCATTTTATCAAGCTCTGCGTCGATAATGGCTTGCATCGCTGGGTTACGCGGCCGGTACCGTTGTTTAATCGGGCGGTCAGTCTTCACACGGATAACGTGTTTGGCGCGGTCGGTGGGTCCCTGCACGGTTTCGAATTGCGTCAGTTCGTTGGCCAAAAAACGGCGGAGGCGTTCTTTCTCCGACTGCGTGTTCCCCTCGGGCGGGTGTTCCACGGCGGCGCTCCGCGGTTCTGGATCCGGCGCTGGGGACGGTATGGCGAAGTCTAATTTCGCCCATAAGTCGACGCCGATGAGTACGTCGTACTCGAGTGTCGGCATTATTTGGAATCGGTGCCAGAACATCCTTCCCTGCACGGTGATCGGGAACGTTATTAATCCGGGGACGGCGGTGCTTGACCCGTCGGCGAGGTGTACGCGCCCGTCTACCGGTTGAATCGGAAAATCACGGGCGAGTCTATCGGCGGTGCGCGCGTTCACGAATAATGCCTCGGATCCGGTATCCAACAATGCGTCGACGGGCTGTTTTGCTACTACGACGGTTAGGAACGGGCGCGGTTTATACATTATTCGGAGGACCGAGGAGCGGCCGCTTCGTCCCCGGTCCGGGCGGCATTTCCCGGCGGCGAGTGGCAATCTTTGGTGAAGACGCCATCCCTACCGCATTGCGAGCACAACCGGCGCGGCGGGCGTCGGCAATCGAAGCGTGTATGTCCCCGCTTCTTACACCGCCAACAGCATTCGCGACGGTCGTAAGCGGCGACGGCGACCGCGGGTTTTGGCACGGCGGCTTGGCGGGTGCGCGTCTGTTCCTCGATACGCTCAAACTCCTCCGCCAGGCGCAGTATATCCCGGGTACGTGTTACCGTGTCGCGGCGAATGTACATCTGGTACCGCGGGTGCATGTTGTCGTACAGGGCTTCAATCTGGTCGTCCTCCGTGAATCCGGTGGCCCGTCGCATCATCGTAAGCATTTCGGTCGCGAACTTTCGGTAGGGCTCGTCCGGTTTCTGCAAGCGCGTCTGTATTTCGCGGACCAGCGTGGCGCGGTACCGGCGCGGCAGGTAGTCTTTGCGGAAGTCGGCGCAAAAATCCTCCCACCTTTTCCAGTTGGGGCGGTTGTTCCGACACCAGAGCAGCGCGTCGCCCCGGAGTAATTCGGGTAACCCCGTTAGCAATTGCGCGTCGGAGAACTTATAGGCGTCTTTCAGCTTTTCGAGCCGCTCGAGGAAGGCTACAAAGTCTTTCCCGTCGAAATGGCACCCCCATTTACGTATCTGATCCATAACCTGGGCGGGGGTGTCGCGGGGGCGTTCGTTCGTGCTCCAGCGGAAAGGGTCGGGCGGCGTCGACATCACCGGCGGCGTGTGAGGGTAGATTCGGCGATGGCGGCGGGCGTATGTCGAGCGTCGGTACGCGTAGCGTTTCGGACGGTAATCGCAGATGCAACCTGCGTCTGGCTGCCCCCTGTGATGGTGGACGGCATCGTTTCCGGGTGTTCGGTTACGTACGCGCTCAAACGTTGGCGTACCTCGTCGACCGAGCCTTCGGGGTCTAGTTCGAGCTTTTCGAGCTCCGCGATGAGCTGGCTTTTCGCCAATCTATATATCCACGACTTTCGGCATACTGTTTCTTGGTTACTGTCTCTCGGAACGAATCAAAACGGTCCCTGTTCGGGCGCCATGTAACGGCCTCACCTTGATATCGAACGCGGACGGGTATCGCAGCGGGAGTTCGATTGAAAGGCCCAGAGACAGTAATCAATTCAGTTTAAACACTATTTATTCTATATAACGTAATTACAGTGCTTAAGACTAACGAGATGACTAGGAGGTTTATTAAACCTAACGTATATACAATGCGCAAGCTATAGCGCGGTATCGACGAACGCGGTATTGCAAGCGGAACGCGATATTCAGTGTACTCGGTAATTCGGTGTCCGGGACGCGGTATTACAAACGGGAACGCGGTATCGGCGGACGCGGTATTACATACGGGAATGTGGTGTCGGCGAACGCGGTATTACAAGAGGGACGCGGGGTTACATTCGGACACGCGGTGTTCGGGAACGCAATCACACTAAGATGTGCAACGCGGCATCGAAACGCGGTGTTACAAGCGGAACGCGGTGTTACAAGCGGAACGCGGTATAGTGGGTAACGCGGTGTCAGGAGCGCGGTAGGATGCACAAGAGCCCCGTGGCTACGGTAACGAGACGTCTCGTAACGAGATCGAGCGAACTCGACCCCGCGTTGCCGTGGCCGTCGGGAGTCCGGAGTGAAGGAAGCGGGGAACACCCGAGACTTCTCGTTCGAGGCACAGATCTCTGTACCCCGTTGGTGTGTTGCCCCTAGGAGGCGAGGAATAGGTTTCGTCGATAGCTGCTTAAGGCCGGGAGACGAAGTCCGTTCTTGCCAGAGTGCCGCGGCTATATATCCGGTTGGTTCGTTGGGAGGGAGCCGCCCGCGTGGCGGGGCCGGCGAGCTGCGTGGCGGGGCCGGCGAGCCGCGTGGGGGTACCGCTGACGCGCGCTCGCCTTCAGCTTGGATCGGCTCCCTCCGGCGCCGTTCGGCGCCTTGCGAGACGGCATCGGTGCAGCGTTTATCTCGCGCACACGATGCATATGAAGCGTTTAAAATGTGGGCGCACCGCGCTTTTGTCCTCGCCCGACGAAAGATCGGTCGGGCGGCCTCCGGCGGGTGATAGCCGGGAATGATGCGTTTTTAGGGGTGCATCGTTACATAATAGTAAAGAAAACAATTATTTACAATATATTTACATTTTCTTCTGTGTTTGTATCGTATATATGTATTATTGCAGACAAGTTTCTCTGCACGTTTACATTTCTTTTGCACATTTTTTACAAGCTTATCTTTCACAAGTGTGATATGTAGTTACAAATACAGACAAGATTTTTGCATGCTTATCTGTTATAAGCGTAATGTCAAATGCAAGATTTTCATAATCAAACGTTCAACATTTTCGATATTTTTCTACAAACGAGGGACCAACAATATCATATTGTAGCCTCATAGGCCAGTCAATTTACGGTTTTAATCGAATTTGAATTCGGAAGTTTAATTTATGTGCCATTCGATACAGTAAATGGCACTGATATAAGCATATCAATTTTGTATTTTGTAAAAAAAAATATAAAAAATTGGCCCCTTCCGACCTTTTACTCGAAACGCTGCGAAACTTGTTCGAAATACAGCAAAATTGCACACAGACAATTTTGTAGAGAATTAAAGGAGGGGTGTAAAAGTGACCGTTTTGTGCCCCGATGGGGAACCTGTTAAACATTTTTTTCCATCTTATTTAAGGTTGAAATAAGAAGGAAATAATGGTCATTTACCCAGGAAACCACGGGAAATATTTTAAAATCTATAATAAATGTGTTTAAAACGTCTGTTAAAGTAACTGTGTTTAAGCGGTTTAATAAAAGGTGAAACGTTTTAAAACAAGCAATACATTTCCATTTAATGAATTTTGCATCATGAAATTGTATATAAATGCCGTACATATAACACAATTGCTCATATACGCTTATCATATGTAAATACATTTATATTATATATCTTTTTCAAAATGCCCATTTTAAACACCAATTCTTACTATTCCACGCACAAGTATGTACACATGCACCTTTAAATAATTATTTTGAAGATGATTATGATGATGGTTCATCTGAATCAGATTCTGAACACTATATAATCTCGTAATCTTTCAAATATATCTGAATATTTTTCATAAATGGTTAATGTAGTACGTAGTTAGTAAAAAAATAGAACAAAAATAAGATGAATGTTATGTGACTGTATATATGTGTATATACAGAAAGTTTAAAAATATATATTAAAAATGTAATAAAAATATTATTACGAAACAGTTACGGTCGATTTAAATTACTCTAAAAATATTATTGTAACAATTTATGATGCAAAATTCATTAAATGGAAATGTAGTGCTTGTTTTAAAACGTTTCACCTTTTATTAAACCGCTCAAACACAATTACTTTAACAGACGTTTTAAATACATTTATTATATATTTTAAAATATTTTCCGTGGTTTCCTGAGTAAATGACCATTATTTCCTTCTTATTTCAACCTTAAATATAAGGTGGAAAAAAATGTTTTACAAGTTCCCCATCGGGGAACAAAACGGCCACTTTTACACCCCCTCCTTTATCTATAAAAAGATCCGGGAGGAGGGCATTTCTCTTGTAAAATTAGTAGCTTAGGCATGAGTGGCGCCCGAAGTCGCGCGATCGGAAAGTGATGTCTCGGCAATTTCGCCAGTTGCTCTGGTTAGTTGTAAAATTCAATATCAAGACTTTAGCATTAAATGAAAAATCTCCAAAAATTCAAGGCTTAATTAAATAAAATAGGAAAGCTATTTCTGGGTTCCAACATTTTTTTATCGATAAATTCGAATTATGACAGCTATGTGACAATTTCTTTTTCGTACGATATTGTAACTTTGATCGGCCATATCTCGGAAAGTATTAACCGGAGTTCTATTCTTCCTCTATAAGAAAGCCAAATTAATAAATATTAATAATTATGCATCAAATAAAATACAAGCTTCCTCATAGAAGAAGCTTTATGAGTGAGCGAAATCAAATGTTGATGAAGCAACGTGCAAATTCTTCAGCGTTACGATTAAAGGTCAAAAAAGGCTAATTTTTTAAAATTTTTATTTTTTTTTACAAAGTACAAAATTGATATGTTTATATCAGTGCTATTTACTATATCGAATGGCACATAAATTAAACTTCCGAATTCAAATTCGATTAAAACCGTAAATTGACTGGCCTATGAGGCTACATGCTGCGGATGATATTATTGGTCCCTCGTTTGTAGAAAAATGTCGAAAATGTTGAACGTTTGATTATGAAAATCTTGCATTTGACATTACGCTTATAACAGATAAGCGTGTAAAAATCTTGTCTGTATTTGTAACTACATATTACACTTGTAAAAGATAAGCTTGTAAAAAATGTGCAAAAGAAATGTAAACGTGCAAAGAAACTTGTCTGCAATAATACATACGATACAGACACAGAAGAAAATGTAAATATATTGTAAATAATTGTTTTCTTTATTATTACAATAATTTGAATATTGAAACTATTTTGTACTATATGCTTTCTAATTACTTATATGTAATTACCAACAATATATTAATAATAAATAATAAATTGAGGGAGTATTCTGATTTGAAAAGTCGTGAAAATAGGTATTTTTCATGATAAAATATATTAGTTAATACAAAATCGGACGTTTTGACACCTATTTTGTGTCATCTTCAGCGTATAAATGAAAATAATACATGAAATTTCGACGATAAAATACAGTCAACTGCGATAAAATGAGTCAGTCGGTAGAATGGCGCAGTCAAATGAATAAATTAAAAGTCATACGGTTGTTCGGTAGTCCATCAAGATATGCCGATATGTACATGCTCCGAATCGTTCGAATCTTCGACGTTTAACTCCCAAGTTGATAGACCAGAATGAAAGATTCGATTGTCCTTTCTAAACCGTGAAAACCGGAGTCGCAATATGTTAAGAAAACGCAATGTGTCAGTATTAAAATTACAATTACGTAAGTAAGAGATTGTAGGGAGTTAAACGTCGAAGATTTGAACGATTCGGAGCATATGCACATTGGCCTATCTTGATGGACTACCAAACAACCGTATGACTTTTAATTTATTCATTTGACTGCGCCATTCTACTGACTGACTCATTTTATCGCAATTGACTGTATTTTATCGTCGAAATTTTATGTATTATTTTCATTTATACGCTGAAGATGACACAAAAAAAGTTTCGAAACGTCCGATTTTGTATTAACTAATATATTTTATTATTGACTATAATTTGATTGCGCATTAATTACCGCGCGTGGCTCCGATTGCCTCTATCACTTCCCTTTATTTGATTTATTCAAAAGAGCCTTTATATTTTATTTTATTTTTGATGAATTTTTTTGTAGGAAAACGAAGAAAGCGAATAACGTCAAACTTTTCATGTTTTTTTAACTTTATTTTGAGAATATATTTTTATTTTTTAAGTAACAAAAATGCTATTTTTTTTATGTTATATCCTGATCACTAGAATAAGGTATAAATGACAAACGATGTAAATGATTCTAACTGTTCTATATAGGTATCAGAAACGCAAAAACCAAAAATTTTCTTATTTATTTAGAAGAAGTGACTATCGTCTAAACTCTGAAATAGAATAAACATTATATAATACGTTTATTAGCTTTTTTCTTCTTTTAATAAAATACTTCCAAAATTTTGAAAAAAGTTATAATATTTTAATAAAAAGGCCGCCAAAGTTCTAGTTCAGACGATAGCCACACTTCTGTTGAATAAAAAAATTTTTGGTTTTTGCGTTTCAGATACCTAGAAAGAACAGCTAGATTCATTTACACCGTTTGTCATTTACACCTTCTAATGACAGGATATAGCATGGAAAAGAAGAGCATTTTTATTACTTAAAACTAAAAATATATTTTCAAAATAAGGTTAAATAAACATGTACAGTTTAGCGTTATTCGCTCTTTTCGTTTCCCTGCCCAAAATTCCTGATTAATATCTCTCTTTATGACTTTTCAAACCAGAATATCTCGATCCTTAACAAATTTTTACATTTCTTTTTTGATGGAAGAGATTACCTTCTTTAGTTCTTAAGGGGTTACATGGGTCTTGAAGGCAAAAAAAAAGCTTATTTTTTCGATTTTTTTTTAAAGATACGACATGAATTACACAATTAATTTTTTTAAATATAAAAGTACATGTAAACAATATTTCCTCAAAAGACCGGGGCCCAGATTCCAGTGTTTGTGTGCGTGGTCCTTTCAAAGAAAAATATTAAAAATTTAGCCGTTGGCATTTGCTTCCAGTAGACCATGCCCACGGTAGTCAGCATAACTTTTTTAATTTTTATCTGAAATGAAGAACCTAAGTTTTTCTTATAGTAGGTGAGTATAGCATGTCCTTGAACAAAGGATTTATTTTATCTTCGATTACAACTCATTTTATAAGCCAATACATGGCCTAATTTTATGCCAAAAATGACATCTAGTAGGTAAGCTATGTATGCTCTAACTCAACCTGTGGGATCTGAGGGGGATGAGGGGCGGGGGGGAACCGCGGGCGGGTGGCGGGGGGAGGGGGAACCGCGTTTTTCGAGCGCCGCGGGGAGGGGGAGGGGGAAAACCGCGTTTTTCGAGCGCCGCGGGCGGGGGGGGACCGCGGGTCGGGGGGACCGGGGGAGGGGGGAACCGCGTTTTTCGAGCGCCGCGGGGAGGGGGAGGGGGGAACCGCGTTTTTCAAACGCCGCGGGGAGGGGGAGGGGGGAACCGCGTTTTTCGAGCGCCGCGGACGGAGGGGGGAACCGCGGGTCGGGGGGAACCGGGGGGAGGGGGGAACCGCGTTTTCGGGCGCCGCGGGGCTAAGGGGAACCGCGTTTTCGCCGCGCCGCGGGGAGGGGAAGAGGGGAACCGCGTTTTCCGGCGCCGCGGGGCGAGGGAGTCCGCGTTTTTGCCGCGCCGCGGGGCGAGAGGGTCCGCGTTTTCCGGCGCTGCGGGGCGAAGGGGTCCGCGTTTTCCGGCGCCGCGGGGCGAGGGGGTTTTCCGGCGCCGCGGGGTGACCGCGTTTTCGCCGCGTCGCGGAATACCGCGTTCGCGTTTTCGCCGCGGGAGGGGTCCGCGTGTAACGGCCGCGCCGGTCCGCGTGACGTCACACGCTCCCGCTCGCTTTATCTCTCCCTCGCCCCGGTCGCCCGCGTCTTCTTGTTCTCGCGGTTTCTCCCGGCCCTCGCCCCCCCCCCGGTTGCGTTATCGTTCACGATCGCATATATTTTTTTTGCCAACAATATTTAATCGTTTAGATCTTCGAATATTTAATTTTAATATTATATTTAAGTAAACGATAAACGAAGCTTAACGACAGGGAACGGTAAATGAAAAGGAAATTTTTTAACCATATTATATGCATTTATTTATCATGAAGCGCATTATACACAATAGTATCCAAAGCGTATGCCAATAATTCGCAATCAATAATCGAATTTTTAAAATTCACGCAAGATTATAACTGCGTTACATTTATCGGTGATACAATTTTGACGTAAAATTGTTACAAACTGTTTGAATTTTTCACTTACACCGTGAACATTTAGACATAATTGAAAATAAACATTCTCGACGCAATGTTCTAGTTCGAACAGGAAAAGTACAGTTAACGGTTTCATGTACAAGCTGGTGCCGCACGACGTCAATTTTACAATATCTGCGTCACGTATTTTAACAAGCTCCAGATCTCGAAACGTTAGCGATGATGGTGCCGATGACTGCACGATTCGCTGAATATCTGCACGTTTTTCGATGAATGTCACCCACGTTGCATGTGGCAGAATTATTTGATTGCCTCGGTTATCACCAATAAGTATATCCACAGAGGATATAGGTCCCGCGTTGATTCCAACATCCAAAAATTTATATGCTGTCGATGTCAAGGCAAATCTCCTTCCCAAAATACGTGGCGTATAACGGGGTTTATCAAAACTGTAAAAATACAATTACGTTTATAAAAGTTTTTTGCACAAGTATATACGAAAATTAGCGGTACTTACTCATTGTGCTGTTTCTCGCACGTTCCATCCTGAATCGGAACGTAGTAGTTCGCACCGTGAGTGTTCATCGTATCTAGCTGTTTGCGACGTAATCGAACCATATCGAACTCTCGACTGCGCTCTAGAATTCTCGTAGACCATTTATACATACACAAAACTGCAAATCTTGCAAAAATAGACCCAATGTACGGCTGCTGCATGGTGACCACCACCACAATCCACATATAAGTTAAATGTGATGTCTTTGTCAAGAACATTCGTGATGAGATCACCTCATCGAGCATCAAATATGATTTCTTTTCAAGAGCATACGTGTCTCGCGATGATTTCATCGAACACGTGCAAAACTGCAAATTTTGCAATTTCGCATAAGTCAATGGAGAGTTATTGTTTTGAAGAACATGTCGCGACATGTCTCGCGATGATTTTATCGAACACGTGCAAAACTTCAAATTTTGCAATTTTGCATAAGTCAATGGAGCGTTATTGTTTTGAAGAACTTGTCGCGACATGTCTCGCGAAGATTTCATCGAACACGTGCAAAACTGCAAATTTTGCAAATAGCGCCGATGTACGGCTGCTGAGATGAAATTTGATATGATAAGCAAACGATGCATCATTAGTAGAATATAAAATGACGAATCTGGGGGATACGCTCAATAGTCGAGAACTGGAAGTCGTGAGTGCAACAAATGGCGTTAGCAAGAGGATCGTGCAATAACATGGAACAAGAATTTTTGGAGCAATCCACCCTGTTAAATTCGAGAGAAGACTTTGCCGCGTGGGAGCAACGATGCGACGAGTTTATCGAATCGTTGGAAGAACAAAGCCGAATTAAACGGGCACGATTATCGATCGATCAGTCATCGATCGGTCTCAAACAGTCGTTGGTCGCTTGTATCGCGCGACTCGAAGGTTTGAAAGACTCGGTACGTCAACGTTTCGTGCATGTGGGTGCTGGATACAGTGCGAGTGAGACAGGACTCAGATGGCGCGAGATAGATACGGCTTTTAAAATTCGTATATTGACAGGTGCGGTAATAAATTCCAAACACATCGACCCTCATCAATTTCTCAAAGATGCGGGAGACATTGTACTCGATCGTGTGCGGAACTTCATGCAACTACATGACAATGTAAAAATTAACACAGTGTTTAATGGTGAATTTGTTGCGGGTGACAAACGCGCGAATAAAAGTATCGCAACGAGAAACTATGAAGTCTTTCGTGAGTCCGATCTGCACGAGTGGTACAAGCGACACGTTATCGAGCCTACCTTAGCAAAGCTGGAGGAATTCCAGGAACGTGATAGCGGATGGGCGTTGTCGCGTATACTCAATTTAACGGTAAATGTAAACAAATATAATCCATTGCACGCGGGGTGTTTTGTGGAAATACCGCAGGATATTAAAAAGAAGAAAGCGGTGATAAACGTACGATCATTGGGCAATGCATGTTTCGCATGGTCCGTGGTGGCTGCTCTGCATCCAGCCCAAAGAAATGCAGAAAGGAAATCGTCGTATCCTCATTACACGTCGATGCTAAATCTTACAGACATTGAGTTTCCAATGACGTTGGATAAATTAAAAAATTTGAAAATCACAACATCTCCATCAACGTCTACAGCATCGAAAAAAGAAACAAGGAATTTGTTATCCTACCAATACGGGTTACTGATCGTAAGATGGACAGACATGTAAATCTGCTGTACATGCATGACGACAACGTGGGACATTTTGCGTGGATCAAGAACCTATCCCACCTCGTGAGCTCGCAATTGAGCAAAAATACGAACAAAAAATACTTTTGTGATCGGTAAGTACCTATAGTTCTTTTAATAATATATAATATTTTGTGTATAAAAAAATTTATAATATTTGCGTTTATTTTGCAGATGCTTACACTACTTCTACACGAGCGAGAAATTGGAAGCCCACACCGTCGACTGTCAGGAGATGAATGACTGCGCGATCAAGTTACCGAGCGATAACAACAAGTGGTTGGCCTTTAAGAATCACAACAGGAAGGAACGAGTTCCGTTTATCGTATACGCCGACCTGGAATGTACCCTGGAGAAGATGAAAGCGGATCCGGAAACGTCTAGGTACACATATCAGCATCATTGCGTGTTTAGCATAGGGTACTATGTGCGTTGCTCGTACGACGAGTCGTTATCTATGTATCGGTTTCGTCGCGATAAGGATTGCGTCGCGTGGTTCGCCGAGGAGCTAAGACGTTTAGCTCACAACGTCAAAACTATCTTGTCCACTAATGTACCCATGGCAGATTTCACGCGAGACGAGTGGGAAAAATTTAACAGCGCAATGCACTGTCACGTGTGCGAAAAACCGTTTAAGTCAGACGACGTGCGAGTACGCGACCATTGTCACCTGACCGGCCGATACAGAGGTCCCGCGCATTCTAATTGTAACTTAAATTATAAAGATTCGCATTGCATTCCCATAGTGTTTCATAATTTATCGGGCTATGACGCACATTTTATTATAACTGAAATAGCAACAGCGTACGAAGGACATGTAGACTTACTCCCAATTACAAAAGAAAAATATATTTCGTTTACAAAAAATGTTTAAAGCACCGAAGATAAGGATAAGAAAACGTGCGTCAAATTGCGATTTATTGATTCGTACAAGTTTCTCACCGCTAGTCTCGACAAATTAGCATCTTATCTCAGCAAGGATAAACTGCGAATATTGCAACGCGAATTTTGTAAAATATTCGCAGAAAATTTTGATTTGCTGACACGAAAAGGTGTATTTCCCTATGAATACATTGACTGCGTCGAAAAGTTGGAGGACTTGTGTTTACCACCGCGCGACTCGTTTTACAGTTCATTGACAGGTGACACCGTATCCGAGAGCGATTACGCGCACGCCGTCAACGTCTGGCAGCGGTTCTCCATTCGAACGCTCGGTGATTACAGCGATTTATATCTCAAGACCGATGTCTTGCTGTTGGCTGATATCTTTGAAAATTTTCGCGATAGTTGCGTCGCGAGTTATGGACTCGATCCCGCGTATTATTATACTCTACCGGGTTTTACGTGGGATGCCATGTTAAAGCATACACACATCAATTTCGAATTGCTCACCGACATTGACATGATCATGTTTATCGAACGAGGTATACGCGGCGGTTTAAGTCAATGTTCAAACAGATACGCGCTGGCCAACAACAAGTACATGCAGTCGTACGATCCATCGAAACCGTCGTCGTACCTGATGTATTTTGATGTAAATAACTTATACGGCTGGGCAATGTGTCAACCATTGCCATATGCAGATTTTAAATGGGTCGACGACGTAACCGATTTTAATGTTATGGATGTCGCGTTAGATTCCTCGATAGGCTACATACTCGAAGTCGACTTGGAGTATCCACAACACCTTCACGACGCGCACACTGACCTACCGTTCTGTCCGACGCGCGATAAACCACCCGGTAAGCGGCAGGACAAGCTCCTCGCAACATTATACGATAAGAAACGATATGTAATACATTATCGCAACCTGCAGCAGTGTACTCGTCACGGTCTCCGTATATCAAAGATTCACCGCATACTGAAATTCGCGCAATCTCCATGGCTTCGCGATTATATAGAACTTAATACGAAATTTAGGACATGGGCCAAGAATGATTTCGAAAAAAATTTATACAAATTGATGAACAATGCCGTGTTTGGTAAAACCATGGAGAATGTGCGCAATCACGTTGACGTGCGACTCGTGACTCATTGGGAGGGTAGATACGGCGCGGAGGCAATGATAGCAAAACCAAATTTTCATAGCCGAAGCGTCTTTTCGGAGAATCTTGTAGCAATAGAAATGCGAAAACTCGAGGTGAAGTTCGACAAACCAATCTACGTGGGTATGTGCATCCTCGATATATCCAAGACATGTTTGTACGAATTTCATCACGAGTACATGGTACCGCTGTATCGCGATAAGTGTAAAGTCACGTACACCGATACGGACAGTCTCATTTATCACATCGAGTGCGACGATGTATACGATACCATGAAGCGTCATATTCATAGATTTGACACTAGCGAATACGCGATCGATAATACATATGGTATCCCACTCGCCAATAAAAAAGTACCGGGCTTAATGAAAGACGAAAACAGCGGTGCGATAATGACCGAATTCGTCGGGCTTAGAGCAAAGATGTATGCCTTGCGAGTAGACGGTAAAAAAGATACGAAAAAGGCTAAAGGTGTTAAGAGTAACGTCGTAGCCAGGTCGATAACGTTCGACGACTACACGCGGTGTCTGCGCGACGAAATTGAAATGTCGCGACAACAGGCTTGCATAAGATCCAAACTACACGAGGTATACACCATATCCGAAACGAAAATAGCTCTAAGTCCGTACGACGATAAGCGCTACATTATACCCGGTTCTACCGAAACGCTGCCACTGGGGACATTATAAAATACCATTGTAAATATATTGTAAATACATTTAGAAAAATAAATGACACATTTGTATGTATAATATGTTTTTATATTGTAATAAATTTTTACAATACATTATTCTTGTGTATCCATGAATTGTGTGAATTATCAAATCCTAACCACTTTACATAAACCTCATCCCCCCTTTTGCGCAAAACTTTTTCAACGAGATAGACGTCGGGATTAGCAACGCGATGTAACTCGTATTCGTAGAAGCCGCCGGCGATGGGTTTTCCGCAGGAATCTTCCAACAGATACGTCACAGGATTAGTTTTCTGCACTTTGACAATTCTAAACACCTCCGTGGTCCAATTTGGCGTGTATCCTTTCTCAAAGATTGTCTTGAATTTACTCACGCGTACCGAGTCGCCCACTTTGAATCGCGCGGGAGCAGCGATCTTTACATGGCTGTAGACCGTTGTTAGGAGCTTGTCGGCGATCGCGGGGGTAACATCGATGGGTCGCATGCCGATAGTTCGATGCTTTCGCGCGTTGTAATCCGATACGAGACCCGGCAGCGAGTCGATCCATTTGATTGATCGTCCACCATTTTAAATTGACGTCATTGACGAGTGCGATTAGCTTGAAAAAATTCCCAGATGTACTTGGAACATTGTTAAATCAATTATTATAAATAAAAAGTGTTATTGAAATAATTTACATATTTTAAAAAATTCAAAAAAATTTTAAAAAAACTTTTTTTTTTTAATTTTTTAAAATATGTAAATAATTCCGGCACTTTTTATTTATATCAATTGATTTAACAATGTTCCAAGTACATCTGGGAATTTTTTCAAGCTGATCGCACTCGTCAATTTAAAATGGTGGACGATCAAAGTGTGTGTAGAGTCAGATTGACACAGTGTGTTCTAAAAAAAAAAGTTATTTACAAAAAAAATTTTTATTTTTTTATGTTTAATATTTTTCTGGCAAAAAAAAAAAGAAAAAAAGGGTCAAATTAACCCTGTGTGTTCTCGAAGGGTTAAATAGAAACATTTTACAGTTTTGCAAATATAGAACTCATGATTTTACCAAAAGGAAATCCTGTAGTAAGAATTGTATTACGTAAAAATTATGTGTTATATACAATTTTAATGATTAAAGCGCATTTAATCCGATTCACATAGCTATTTTTCCTAATTTAAATGGATTAAGCGCAGATACGATTAATGTGGTCATTTTATTTACCCGATTAAAATGGATTAGGATTAATACGATTAAAACCTGATTCAGTCGAATTCAGATAAATCCGGAAATATCGCATTAAATCCGATTTTGGTGTTGTATTAAAATTTTACGATTGATGCGGATTCAATACGATTCATGTGGTTACTTTATTCACCTGATTAAAATGGATTGGCATTAATACGATTGAAACCGATTCAGTCGGATTCAGATGAATCCGGAAATATCGCATTAAATCCGATTTCGGTGTTGTATTAAAATTTTACGATTGATGCGGATTCAACACGATTCATGTGCTCACTTTATTCATCCGATTAAAATGGATGTGCATTGATACGATTGAAACTGATAACGACGGATTCAGATCAATCTGGAAATGCCGAATTAAAAACGATTCCGATTGATTTGTTATTAGAACCGATTCACTTCCAATCGGGCATCCGATTAACCGGATTGAAAACGCATTCATTCCGATTCAATTTTACCAAATTTAATACGGAACCAATCGGATTTAATCGGTCATTTTCAGCAGGGATGCGTGATACATAACCCAATCTAATAATTGTTTAATCTAATAATTAATCTAATAATATTTTGCAGTTACCAACTATTACTTACCGATGAAACGACAAATCTTGCGATTTGTCTGATCTCTTTTTGCAGATAAAACACGTGAACACCATACTTATATTAAAGAATATTTTTTTTTATAATTAATGTACGACGTCAATTGATGATAAACACACTCTTTATAAAACGAAGAAATGGGTTCATCGTCTTTGCAATACGTTCCTTACATCCTCTGAGTGGGGATAAAAGCGACCAATAGGAGCATTAGAAAAAGAGAGCAATTGACCTCTACCTTGTTCCCTCTTTGTCTAATTCTCCGGACACTTTTTGATGGCTTTTATGTAGTGATTGCGCAGTCCATACTATATGTCGATGGCCTAACCCGTGATGTTACTTTCGTCGTCCATAAACAACAGTAAGAGCCACCGCACAAGACTCTCGTATGATCACGTAACGTAACGTATTGTGAGCCAACGCACAAAAAACGTATTGGTTACGGCCGTTACGGCGTTATACGTTTCTTGTGCGTTGATCTACGTTACGTTACCATGCGAGAGCTTATGCGGAGGCTCTAATCGATACGTTTCTTGTGCGTTGGCTCACGTTACGTTACGCTACAAGATCGTACGAGAGTCTTGTGCGGTGGCTCTAACCCAAAGTCAACTCTAAAGGCCGCAGCACATAGAAAAACTTAAGCCTTAAGACTTGAGACTTAAGGAAAGCAACCAATCACAGTCGAAAACGTTAGCAGCCATTTTGAAACTTAAAACTTAGGACATAACGTTGAAAAATTCCATAAGGATGAAATTCTTAGGTCTTAAGTCTTAAGAGAGAAATAACAAAGTGTTATTTTCCACCAATCAGAGTATTGCGAGCAAATTGAGGTTAAAAGTAAAATCGCTGGGCACTATTTAGCTAAGAAGGATATTTTTGGTGCGAGCGATTCCTATGTACGCGTGGACTTGAACACGATAAATAGCGATCAGAGTGGATTCTGTACTTACAAGAACTAAGAAGAAGACTTTGAATCCTTTCTGGGAAGAGGAATTTTTATTTAGGGTAAGTGGACCAAAGAGAAAGAAGAAATTTATAAAGAGCCCTTGACCCCCCAGATATTTTTTGTATTGTTTCAAAGTTTTGTGTATAAATATGTACTATTAACTGAAACTGTCTGTCTCTTCGGTAGGTAAAACCAGTATAACACAAATTGGGTAAATATCTATAAAAGGTCAAACCTCACCGATGACCTTGACCTTGACATATGTTGTCAAGGTCACCCTCCTGAGTGACCTTCAAAAGATTTTAGCCGGCGGTCATTGTTCATTAAAAAGTTATAAACAAAAAAAGTTTGAAAAATATAGCAGCTATTTTGAGTACTAATAGACATAAATAATTGATATTTATGTCGAAATAGTATATGTATGAACGAAGGAAAATTATTTAAAGCAGTGAATTGTTGATATATTGAAAGGAAAGTTATTTAAAGTAAAGAATAGAGACATGGTCAAACCTCACCGATGACCTTGACCTTGACATATGTTGTCAAGGTCACCCTCCTGAGTGACCTTCAAAAGATTTTAGCCGGCGGTCATTGTTCATTAAAAAGTTATAAACAAAAAAAGTTTGAAAAATATAGCAGCTATTTTGAGTACTAATAGACATAAATAATTGATATTTATGTCGAAATAGTATATGTATGAACGAAGGAAAATTATTTAAAGCAGTGAATTGTTGATATATTGAAAGGAAAGTTATTTAAAGTAAAGAATAGAGACATAGGTTAGTTGACGCGCTTTAAACACTTAAATACTTTTAAAGCGCGTCACTGGCTTTACGCAACATCTCACCTATTTTTTTCACCGATTTCTGAAATTTGACCCGCGCGGAGCGCGGGCGACAATGTTTGTGTAGGTAAAGCGCGCCACGAACCCATGTGACCACAGGGGGGCGACAGTAAACCTAGGAGTGTCGACATATTTATTAGTCATTTATGCCTTCCAATACTCAAAATAGCTGCTATATTTTTCAAACTTTTTTTGTTTATAACTTTTTAATGAACAATGACCGCCGGCTAAAATCTTTTGAAGGTCACTCAGGAGGGTGACCTTGACAACATATGTCAAGGTCAAGGTCATCGGTGAGGTTTGACCTTTTATAGATATTTACCCACAAATTGGCCTTACAAGTTTTCGATGAGAATAGATTGACAAGGGATGATTTTCTTGGTATAATTGAGTTAACGTTGATTAATTTACCAAAGGAACAAGAGATTCGCACTATTTCTGCTAGGAATTATATACATCCCCTGCTTAAAAAGTCAGATAGACAACGAATAAAAATTATAAAGATTATCGAAAAATTGTATGATAATCTATATGGCCTATGTAAAGGGCGTTTTCATAACGAAAGAATATTTATAATAACAAATGTAATCTTATAATAAATTTTCCTAATGTGAATAAAACGACAGAGAATCAATAGTTTTATATAATAACTTCCAACACTTATGATTTTAAATGTTTCATAGTGCTATCGGGAGCTATCCTTATCTATCTGGAAGAAACGACATTTTGTTTTATAAGACATTAACAAAAAATTATTTATAATGTTCTATCGTAGTTCTGTTTAACATTAATACTTATGATATTAAATCAGAAATTCACGACAGAGTTTATCATTTCTTGTGTGACTTACATAATTCTCATTTTATGTGTCCAGATATGAATCACACACTTGTATAATAATCGGATAGTTTGCAGTATTATGTATAGATGAGCTATCATTTATCATGTGAAAAATACAAAGATTAATTTTAAATGGAATTACCTAAAGATTATTTTTAAAATTCTATCATAGTTATGTCAAATATTAAAGTCTATCGTTTCTAATGTGAGATTCATCATGTACATGTCGTACTTTCGGATAGGAATCCCGCTGCTCTTAATTAATCGGTTTATATGAAAAAGAACGCATTCAGGTACTTTCGTTTTCTATCTGAAAAATATGAAGTTTAGAATATTTTTACAGACTTTAGTCGAATCCTGATATTTATGTATTTAAATCAAAATTTCACGATAGAGTCTATCATTTCTTATGTAACATTCATCATGCACATGTGGTACTTCCGGATAGGAATCCCGCATCTCTGGATTAATCGGATTATATGAAAAAGAACGCATTCAGGTACTTTCGTTTTCTATCCGAAAAATATGAAGTTTAGAATATTTTTACAGACTTTAGTCGAATCCTGATACTTATGTATTTGAATCAAAGTTTCACAATAGAGTCTATCGTTTCTTATGTGAGATGTACCATACACATCTCGTATTTCCGAATAAAACTCCCGCATCTCTAAATTAATCGGATCATATAAAAAAACCGCAGTGAGGTGCTTTCGTTTTTTATCTGAAAAATATGAAGTTTAGAATATTTTTACAGACTTTAGTCGAATCCTGATGTTTATGTATTTGAATCAAAATTTCACGATAGAATCTATCGTTTCTTATGCAACATTCATCATGCACATGTGGTACTTTCGGATAGGAATCCCGCATCTCTGGATTAATCGGATTATATGAAAAAGAACGCATTCAGGTACTTTCGTTTTCTATCCGAAAAAATATGAAATTTAGAATATTTTTACAGACTTTAGTCGAATCCTGATACTTATGTATTTGAATCAAAGTTTCACGATAGAGTCTATCGTTTTCTTATGTGTGATTTACCATACACATCTCATATTTCCGAATAGGAACTCCCGGCTATCTCTTAAATTAATCGGATCATATGAAAAAACCGCATTGAGGTGCTTTCGTTTTCTATCCGAAAAATATGAAGTTTAGAATATTTTTACAGACTTAAGTCGAATTCTGATATTTATGTATTTGAATCAAAATTTCACAATAGAGTCTATCGTTTCTTATGTACCATTCATCATGCACATATGATACTTTCGGATAAGAATCCAGCATCTCTGGATTAATCGGATTATATGAAAACGAACGTATTGAAGGTAGCTTTCGTTTTCTATCCTGAAAAATATGAAGTTTAGAATATTTTTACAGACTTTAGTCGAATCCTGATACTTATGTATTTGAATCAAAATTTCACGATAGAGTCTATCGTTTCTTATGTAACATTCATCATGCACATGTGGTACTTCCGGATAGGAATCCCGCATCTCTAAATTAATCGGATTATATGAAAAAGAACGCATTCAGGTACTTTCGTTTTCTATTTAAAAAATATGAAGTTTAGAATATGTTTGCAGATTTTAGTCGAATTCTGATACTTAAGTAAAATCTGCAAAAATATTATAAACTTTATATTTTTCTGATAGAAAACGAAAGCACCTGAATACGTTCTTTTTCATATAATCCGATTAATTTAGAGATGCGGGATTCCTATCCGGAAATACGAGATGCGTATGGTAAATCTCACATAAAAAACGATAGACTATCGTAAAACTTTAATTCAAATACATAAGTATCAAGATTCGACTAAAGTCTGTAAAAATATTCTAAATTTCATATTTTTCGGATAGAAAACGAAAGCACCTCAATGCGGTTTTTTCATATAATCCGATTAATTAAGAGATTCGGGAGTCTTATTCTGAAATACGAGATGTGTATGGTAAATCTCACATAAGAAACGATAGACTCTATCGTGAAACTTTGATTCAAATACATAAGTATCAGGATTCGACTAAAATCTGCAAAAATATTCTAAACTTCATATTTTTCGGATAGAAAACGAAAGCACCTCAATGCGGTTTTTTCATATGATCCGATTAATTAAGAGATGCGGGAGTCTTATTCGGAAATACGAGATGTGTATGGTAAATCTCACATAAGAAACGATAGACTCTATCGTGAAACTTTGATTCAAATACATAAGTATCAGGATTCGACTAAAATCTGCAAAAATATTCTAAACTTCATATTTTTCGGATAGAAAACGAAAGTACCTGAATGCGTTCTTTTTCACATAATCCGATTAATCCAGAGATGCGGAATTCCTATCCGGAAATACGAGATGTGTATGGTAAATCTCACATAAGAAACGATAGAATATCGTGAAACTTTAATTCAAATACATAAGTATCAGAATTCGATTAAAATCTGTAAAAATATTTTGAACTTCATATTTTTCGGATAGAAAACGAAAGCACCTCAATGCGGTTATTTCATATGATTCGATTAATTTAGAGATGCGGGAGTCCTATTCAGAATTACGAGATGTGTATGGCAAATCTCATATAAGAAACGATAGACTCTATCGTTTCTTATGTAACATTCATCATGCACATGTGGTACTTCCGGATAGGAATCCCGCGTCTCTTAATTAATCGGATCATATGAAAAAACCGCATTAAGATGCTTTCGTTTTCTATCTGAAAAATATGAAATTTAGAATATTTTTGCAAATTTTAGTCGAATCCTGATACTTATGTATTTGAATCAAAATTTCACGATACAGTCTATCGTTTCTTATGTATTCATGACAACCTCTGTACACATTATATAGGTAAGATTCTTATTAAATTGGATTATTACCGATATCAATATGTCGTATATTTGTTCGAAATGCATACTTCCAATGTGTATAAATCTATGTCAATTTTATTATTTATTATTATGTCTAGATATCATATATTAATAGTAAATTACATATCTTATGGTTTTATTAACTTTCATTATACTTTCATGCATATACTATATTGTTGCTTACACTGATAGTATAGTAATTTGTACTATAATATTGGTGACTGATTGTGAGTCAGTAATTCTATATTGCTGTTAATGTATTATTAATCAAAATTAATAAATAAATTTGCCGTTTTTGGTGTATAGTTTAAAGATGATTAAAACGTACAAGAATGTTTTATTTTTTTTTACTGATTATCATATTTTTAATTATAGTTGTAAAAAAATTAATTGTTAAAATGCGTAGTTTTTTAAAACAGGATCCTTTGCGTCACTAAATAACTTCGAAGTCGTAACTTATATAGTTGAACGATGTACGATAGATATGTTTAACCGATGAAAATATCAATACATAGGTTTCTATTGATATAAAGAATAAAATGTAAAATCAGTACATGTGTTATAATTTGTTGATACAAATAAACTTTATTAATTTCAATGTTTACAGAAGGATATATTTCGGCTTATACCCAGTGAGAAGTGAAACGAGTCGATGTCGATCGAAGTTTTATTTCATCACTGGGTATATTACAAACGGAATAATTTATTGAATTTCAAAAACATTTGGAAAGAGTACACACGTACTATGTTATCTTTCACATCTATATACATTACTTTACATTTAATAGTATCCAAAGGCACAATCTTCTTCATGATTTGTTTGTTCCTACTATTCCGTACACTCATAATATGAGTAATATTAGGAATCGGCTCTACTTCATATTCCGTAACTGTTAGGTAACATTTATTTTTGAAATAAATGAAACTCGATATTTGAACTATAGCGGATGATTGCAGTTGAATAACAGTATCGTTAGTTTTTTTTGGTCGTTCATACAAGGTGCTGTGGAAAATCATATTTTTATATACACATCTATCGAATACTTTAACGGTATCATGATCATTTTCAGAACTAATAGTTTTTTTAACAAAACTTTTCAAATATTCAAAACCTACTCTTTCCCCTATTAGGACAGCACCGCATTCAGTAACGTTGTATTGCATTATTAATTTTCGGGGGTTAAATAAACCTTTACAATATAGTTCACATGTCTCCGTCTTATTATTCATTATTATATTTTGAAATGTACTTATTTGCAAAGTTTTCGTAGCAATTTGAAAAAGTAATCCATTAGGACCATGGATATTTTGTTTTAAATGAAAAATACCATTTTCATACGGAAATGCGGAGGTAGCCCATAGTGGACCACTCATACGAACACTTTGAACTGTATGTAATAATGAGTGAATATTGAAAGTCATAACGCTCTTACCATATAAAATCTCAGTTTCTCCAACAAAACGCATTAAATCAATTTCACATTGTTTTAAATCTTCTTCTGAAATACTTTGAGAAAGAAGAACATTAATACTTCGCACTAAAAGTACAAACGAAGCTAACGCATTATCGTCTAAAATGCCTGTAAGACACGGCACACTATAAAATAAAGTCCATGACCGCCATTCACTCGCTTTAAGTTTACCTTCTTTAAATGACCGCGGTAAACGATGGATTTCTTTCGGAGGCTTTATATTCAATAATCTTTTATCAACAATGTCTCTTTGTTTTCGCGATAAATAAAACGGAGAACTAGGAGAGTTCCACTCAGCCCACATTTGGCGCACAACTCCTAACAAGTGACCGTGCATATATTCTACGGCAAATCCCCATACACAATCAAAATATTTCAATTCTGTCAAAATTGAAGGACCTTTAACACCATTAACTGGTCTTTGCAAACGCCTAACTTCTTCTACATCTTTTAGATATTTTACATGGGTTCTCAGTAAATCGTTTTCTGTAAAAGGATATCGCATAGAACCATGTAGATGCTCACCATTTGCATAGCACCAGCTACATCCAAAATAGCCGTTAAACTGATATCGGTTTTGCATTACAGGACGAGCGACTGAGTCTACTGATGCGCATAATGGCCGTAAAAAGAATGTAATGTTTTCATTGTTGCTATTCAATATGGTGATACCATTGTTCATTAATTTTTCTATCTGTTTAATGAAAATCTGTAGATATAAATTCATAAAATCTGCTTTAGGTTCACATTTAGTTATCCACAAACCTGCTAAAATTAAAGTTTGAAATCTGTATTTAGGCGGTATCTCATTTAATATTAATAGAACAGGCCAAATACTGTTTTTACCACTTTTGAATACAGGAAAACCATCTGTATTAAAGTTAAAAGTTAAAACTCTACATTTTTTATTATGTGCAATATCCTTATACAAATGACTATCGTATACATTCGAAATATTATTTGTTTCTTGTAATCTGGTGTTTACGTTTTC
>JASTWP010001614.1:0-65458 GCA_030770255.1 Temnothorax ravouxi
TACCCTACTACTAAACACAAGCTTAATTTCAATTATTATTTTAATTGAGAGATTGTAAAGGTTCTAGGACAATAAGTAATTCTTGATGAACGAAACGATTGAGTTTCGAAATGGGAAAACTTCAAAAAAATATTTTTCATTCACAAGCGGATATAAAATATCTACATATGCATATATATTTCAATTTCGACGAAACTTCCGAAAACGTCCATGCTCAGATTTAGGTCAAACTTTATAAATAGGTTCCGTTTAAATAAAAAAGACATACCAAAAGGATTTTTTGCAACTCCAAAATTTAGCAACTTTTTAAATATTTTTTCACATTTTTTTCTTATGTCCTATATATTTTGTAAATTCAAAAATCTAAGTGGTAGCTTTATATCTTTTTCACAAAATTGTATTATCTAACTTAACTCAAGTGACATGTATTTAAAAAAAAAGATGTGAAATCTTTAAATTAAATTGCGCCAATTGTAAAGAGAATATGTATATTGCTTTGAAAGATAATTGTTATGCAACTACTTTAAAGAAATAAAACCCACGTGGTATCTTCGTATTTTTATTCAAGGGTCTTCTAAACCCGTGATAATAGCTTCTTAATTCTCTTTAACAAATTTTTAATATTACAAAGAATCAATTTAATTACAAAGAATTAAAGAAGTAACGGTACAAAATAAAAATATTTAATTAAAACAAAATAAATAAATTTTTCTTGTAAAAAAACTTGGCGCTGCTAGACTTTGAAATTTAAACATTAAAATTTAAACATTAGTACTAAGATTTTTGATTGAATAAAAAACAATAAACATAATTTAGGGAAGAATGCGACAGGAATAAAAAAACAGAGCCAAGTTTTTTTACAAGAAAAATTTATTTATTTTGTTTTAATTAAATATTTTTATTTTGTACCGTTACTTCTTTAATTCTTTGTAATTAAAATGATTCTTTGTAATATTAAAAATTTGTTAAAGAGAATTAAGAAGCTATTATCACTTGGGTTTAGAATAAGAAGACTCTTGAATAGAAATACGAAGATACCACTTAGGTTTTATTTCTTTAAAGTAGTTGCATAACAATTATCTTTCAAAGCAATATACATATTCTCTTTACAATTGGCGCAATTTAATTTAAAGATTTCACATCTTTTTTTGAAATACATGTCACTTGAGTTAAGTTAGGTAATATAATTTTGTGAAAAAAAAAATAAAGATGTTACATCTTTATTTTGAAATCAAGAGACACGGTAGTGTCTCGCGCCAAGTACACGCGGAGCGAGACCGCACCGTGACTCTTTTACGCGACGCGACGGGTTGCGAGTACCCGAGATGTTGAGATCTCGATAACGAGTGAACTGATCAAGTTCTAAGTAGGCTTGATCGATAGTTGGGGTAAAAATAAGGGGGGTATCTCCTATATAATTTTCCGCTACGTGCCCTACGAGCGGAGATATTGCGACGCAAAGTCCAAATGTGAAAATTTTTTATTAAGTCAAGAGACACGGTAGTGTCTCGCGCCAAGTACGCGCGAAGCGAGACGCACCGTGACTCTTTTACGCGAACGCACGAGTTGCGAGTACCCGAGATTTTGAGATCTCAATAACGAGTGAACGGATCAATTTCTAAGTAGGCTTGATCGATAGCTTGGGGTTTGATTTATAAATAAGAGTCTTTATTTTTTCGTTACATGCCCTACAAGCGAAGATATTGCGATGCAAAGTCCAAATGTGGAATATTTTTATTTTAAGAAACGTCTACGTCGGACAAAAATGGTGGCTGGTGTGTCACTTTCCCATTTTTGACACGAGAGTGCACTCGTGCACTGTCGCAGTGCGTGACAGTTTTTTACAACCTAGAAAAGGATAAGTGTGTGATAGTCGTGACCGTTGCCGCGTCGTAACAGATAGTGAAATATTTATAAGTATTGACCGTAGAGAGCTGATGCCGAGATATCTTTAAGAAGGAAGGTGTATCTACAAAATTGTACAAACACGTACGTATATGCTGGCTTGTAAAAGTTGTCAAACTGTATGTTTACGCGAGCGTTACTTCTGTAGTAACTCGTTTACGCGGGATGAATTATCATAAGTTACTACAGAACCTCCGTTTACGCGGAGGAATTATCGTATAAGTTACTACGGAAGTAAAAAGTAAAACATTCGCGTAAACATAGTATATAATAACCAAGAAATTGATAGTGTGTGACAGTACTGACATTCGTGACCGTCGCCGCGTCGTGACAGTTACTACGTTTAAAAGAAGGAAGGTATATCCAAAATTGCACACGTATACGTATATGCTGTCTTGTAAAAGTTGTCGAACTATATGTTTACGCGAGTGAGTACGTCTGTAGTAACTTATAGTAATTCATATTAAGATACGTCGTCTCTCAATCAGAGAAACGTAACTTTCACTACTTTCAACGGTGGTTCTTGATTTCCGATCATAAGTTACTATGAAATCTCCAGTTTACGCGGAGGAATTATCGTATCGTAAGTTACTAGAAGTAACGTTCGCGTAAATAGGTTAGGTTATAAAAATAACACGATGTTATACATGCGGTTTGCCGTAAATATATATATATATATATATGTGTGTGTGTGTGTGTGTGTGTGTGTGTGTGTGTGTGTGTGTGTGTGTGTGCGTGATTTCAACCTAGTGCTCTGAATGTCATCTAAGTCATACATATCAAGAATTTTCGATGGTCTTCTTCAGAAGATAGGATACGAAGAAAATACTAATGCATGATGACGATGTCACAAAGATGCTAATAGACCGAGAGCTGGCTACGAAAATACCAACGTCATTTCTGTAAGGAAATTTTCAACCTCAAACGATTGTGGCAATGTTGCAAATTAAGAAAGCGCAAGTCTGGCTGCTGGCCGGTGGTGCGTTTAGCGGGGGCGTACGCCCTTAGCTGTAAAATATCGAGGATGAAAAACGTCATATCTGTACGGCTAAAAATTTTTTTGCGTGTACTATATAATATTGTAAAGTACTTGCAAATGTTGCCAGACCTGTAGGTGGGGTCTAAAGTATTGCCAGATCAGGGTATAACTGCTTAAGACTTAATAACATTCACGTCATTTCTGTAAAATTGAAATTTTTTTTGCTTATTGTATACGTGTTTAATAATCTGTATATGAAATGACAGACAAAAATCTCGGGTCTAACACCGTGCCAGACGTCGCCGAAAATCTTAGTATCTATGGAATGTACTGTAAATTGCCGGCAGCAACAATTAATTTTATCACTTAAATCTTTCGAGCATTAAATTTAAAATGTTCTCTGCTAATAACGATAATATTTACGAACATTTTTTACGGGAGAAGGGGTACACAAAAATTTCGGTTCTAATACCTTGATAGACTCCGACAAACAAATCGTAGGATATAAATGTTCAACTTTTGGTACCCATGACTATCAACTACATCAGGTGGCAAAATAATATTGTTGTACTTTAATTTATGAGCAACACGAATTTCCAAAATATTTCGACATTTTTTCAACGTCTCTTCGGTGAATAAAATAATTTTGCCACTTTCGTTATCACAGCAAACACAAATTGGTCTCGAAGCCATAATTTATTTTCCAAATTACAGCACAGAGCAATACGGAATATACAGATCAACACTCTGACTCACTGACAATTATTTTCTTTTGAAATTAGTAAAAGAAGAACAGATTTACTCAGAAGGTTCTGCCTGCACTGTACATGCGTTAGCACGCTAACTGTTACGGCAGAAACTAGTCTAGACTCGCCGGCTCGCGTAAAACAAATGATACACGCGGGGGGGGGGTGGTCTTGCACTACGCATATATTCGACGTGAAACACGTGTCTTGATAAGTCTATGTTACATTTCTATAAATTCTGTGTACCTACTCGTGAAGAATAGCTTCCATGTGTGTATTTTATTGCCCTGGTAAAAAGAGCAGTTTGTCGGAGTCTGTCAAGGTTTTAGAATCGAAATTTGTGTGTACCCCTTCTCCCGTAAAAAAATGTTCGTAAATATTATCGTTATTAGCAGAGAACATTTTAAATTTAATGCTCGAAAGATTTAAGTGATAAAATTAATTGTTGCTGCCGGCAATTTACAGTACATTCCATAGATACTAAGATTTTCGGCGACGTCTGGCACGGTGTTAGACCCGAGATTTTTGTCTGTCATTTCATATACAGATTATTAAACACGTATACAATAAGCAAAAAAATTTCAATTTTACAGAAATGACGTGCGAATGTTATTAAGTCTTAAGCAGTTATACCCTGATCTGGCAATACTTTAGACCCCACCTACAGGTCTGGCAACATTTGCAAGTACTTTACAATATTATATAGTACACGCAAAAAAATTTTTAGCCGTACAGATATGACGTTTTTCATCCTCGATATTTTACAGCTAAGGGCGTACGCCCCCGCTAAACGCACCACCGGCCAGCAGCCAGACTTGCGCTTTCTTAATTTGCAACATTGCCACAATCGTTTGAGGTTGAAAATTTCCTTACAGAAATGACGTTGGTATTTTCGTAGCCAGCTCTCGGTCTAGGCTAGATGCCACGAAATGTGCATGTACCGTCGGTCACGCGGAATGCAAGAGAAAATCCGCCGTTAAATTAAGCGAACATTCACGAATCCTGATACCCACAAGTAATTTCTTACAAAATCTTCTTATGATCCTGATTATCTCATAATTTGTATTTTTGTACGTGTATTTTATGCTTTGATTGAAGGAACGTGAAAAAGAGCAGGAAAAGGAAAGAGCACTAGCGGCGAAGCAGACAGAAAAGACCAAACAGAAGAGACAGATTCAAGCTTTTAATCTGGACGAAGACGAAGATGAAGCTGAGATGTCTTCTGACGAAAACAATGCCGAAAAATCCCCGTAGTCAGAAAATGTGCAATTTTGTTTAAAGGATTCAGATTCAAGGACTGTAAATATTATAACCAGATAAATAACTTTGTTTCATCGTATAATTGATTCATTATAAAACAGCTGATTATATATATTATATATATATATAATATATATATATATATAATATATATATATATATGCCCCCATATATATATATGTAGGTCCAGAGGTATGTTCCGGGACTGTTTACGTTTTTTGAAATGTACAATCCTGGAATATAACGCATATAATGTAATCAGATTCAAAAAATTGTCCCGAAAATTGCCGTAGGACATGAATTTTTTCCAGGACAGTCCTGGAAACTGCCAAATGTCCCGGAATATATCGATGTAAAAAATAAACGTCCCGGAACATACTTCCGGACCTACATATATATATATATATATATATATATATATAAATTTAGATTACATTAATATTATAATAATAAATATTATATAATTGCGCATACTTTTTTACCTTTAATTACAATATATAATTAAATAATATAAAATATATGTATTAATATATATTAATACAATATATATTATATATATATAATACTACAGATTTTTAGTAGCAGCGAATATCGGAACGCATTCCATGTATGTACATACATATGTACAGGTTGCGTGTGCAGCGGTTACTATAGCTTAATTTGCCTAGGATTGATTGGTCTCTCTCGCAGGCATTGGCGCGATTCAGTGCCGCCAGTGATGCGCGCGTTCTAATTGGTCGAGATAGTCGGAGAGCTGAGGGACAAAAACTGCAACAGTTTTAGAAAGGCTGATATTTTAACATTAGGTCATGTATCGGTTGTACATCAATAGCCTACCGTCAGTCAGCTAGTTTCCGTAACACCTGGCGCGGGGGCGGGTCCAAACTTGTAAAAAAAACATGTATGTCGCAACTGTTTTATAAAATCTGAAAATTAGTTTGTAGATAGTAAGTCAACTAACAAACTGTGTGGGTATGGTCAGTCAGCAAAATATTGCAACGGTACGCGTCAGCAGCGCGCTGAAGTCATTAAAAAATTGTAGTTGGTGAAAGTGTTTTATAAAATCTAAAATTTTGCATACAATTAGTTAATATTATTTAAAACAAGAAAAACATAGTCAGTCAGAATTTTTCTGTAACAAACACCGTCAGCAGCCAATAGAAGGGCGCGCCGCGTGCTTGATTTATATAGCGCGCTCGATGGCGCGGGCTGATTATATTTCATAATAAAATAAATAGTTATATTTAATAATAAAATTAAAATAATTTTAAAATAATTATTTATTTATTCGATTTTATGTACATATTTTTTATAATGCCGACTCATATTATTAATTAAAAAGTGTTGTTTGCAAAAGTACAGTGAAGGTTAATAAAGTAATAATAATTAAAGTTATAATTTGACAATAAATTGAAAACAAAAGAGCTACTCCTTTTTTTGAGATTATGTTTTGGTCCGCGCTCTCGAAAAAGGAGAGCCTAGCTGTTTTTTTTTCAGTAAGCTCAAGCAGTAGCTGCTTTTTTCCAGTAGGCTCTCCTTTTTTGATAAAACGTTATTTTGGTAACCACAAAACAGTAGATTCTTCTTTTTTTCTTTCCGTGCGGTCTCTCTTCACGCTCTTGCACGTATATTGTTACTCAAATAAAACAATTTTATCTTACCTTGATATTAAAGATTGTTGCTTCTTGAGTTCCTCCCTATATTTTTTGCTCAAGGCCGTAAATCGGTGATAACAAGCAGCGTGGTACCCTTCCTGAGCATTTTTGCTGGATGGAAAACCTACATTGCTGTAGTTTAAATTATAATCCTGGCGAATTTTTAAAATATTTTTGCATGTGGCAAGAGTCTGCTCCTCAAACAATTTTACGTCGCCTCCTTTTTTAAAGCAAATCACGCAAATAGGACGCGCACTTCCTTCCATTTCACTTTCAAACACTCTCGAACGACACTCTAACTTACACTGCTCTCGTATTATACACATCTATATAAAGCGAGGAAAACGTATACACGTGTACAAAGGTTACTTGTGGGTCAATTTATATCTGCGTTCACCGTCGACTGTATACCTGCTCTTGATGGAACTAATAGTGTTATACTTCGGTCTCAGAATATAATATTCTGCAGACTGCTTAATATTTTAAATAAACTATTGAATTACAAATATTTCAGAATTACATAAAAGCATTTTGCGGTCGAGCGCGCTATATAAATCAAGCGCGCGGCGTGCCCTTCTATTGGCTGCTGACGGCGTTTGTTACAGAAAAATTCTGACTGACTATGTTTTTCCCGTTTTAAATAATATTAACTAATTGTATGCAAAATTTTAGATTTTATAAAACACTTTCACCAACTACAATTTTTTGATGACTTTAGCGCGCTGCTGACGCGTACCGTTGCAATATTTTGCTGACTGACCACACCCACACAGTTTGTTAGTTGACTTACTATCTACAAACTAATTTTCAGATTTTATAAAACAGTTGCGACATACATGTTTTTTTTTACAAGTTTGGACCCGCCCCCGCGCCAGGTGTTACGGAAACTAGCTGACTGACGGTAGGCTATTGATGTACAACCGATACATGACCTAATGTTAAAATATCAGTCTTTCTAAAACTGTTGCAGTTTTTGTCCCTCAGCTCTCGGACTAAGAGTGGCGTGCGAGTTGCGTGTCACGTGTCATGTGCGTGTCGTGCGTGATGTTACGCGCGTCGTTCTTTCGCGGCGGCCATTGTTCTGGTTGTGCGTTGTGCGCCCGCCGATTCTGAGTTGGTCGTATTTAGCGTTAACGTCGGCAGTCCGAAGTCCCGCGTCGTAGTTTAATTAAGTTGCGTTAGTCAGTCGCGTTCTGTAATTAGTAAGTCGCGTCGCATATTTTTAGTGATCTGTCCGTTGTGAGCGTACCGCGCGTCGCTTCTTACCGCGCGGCACATGTTATATCCTGTGCAACACGTCCTGTGTGCAACAACCTCTTCCCCCCATTTGCTTTTCGCCGGGACGAGACCGCGTGTTAATTCTATACCGTTGAAAGTAGTGAAAGTGACATTTCTGATACATATATATACATATATATATATATATATATATTATTGAAAGACGTCGACGTATCTTACGTAATTACGTAAGTATCTTAATATAAAATTTTCATTTTTGGACTTTGCGTAGCAATATATCTCCGCTCGTGGGGCATGTAAAGCTAGAACTACATCTATCGTAACGCTTATTTGATCGTGGTCGTAAGCAATAAAGCCGTCGTAAACCGTATATCTATGCCAATACATCTATAAACACATTTTTCTTCACATGTCGAGAAAGCTGACAAGTTAGGTTATATGTTGTAATAGTTTAATAGTTTGATTAATGTGAAATAGCAACACTCGGGACATTTGTGTAGGATAGCTTTTATTTTCGCTTGAGTTACAGGTGACCAGTTCCGAAGACCGTTCCGTCTGTACTGACGAGCCCCGAATCGTGACGCGCACACGACGCGTACAATAGGCGGCGCCGTGTGTGTGTGTGTGCGTGTTTACATCTTTATGCTAGTCGTTGTCTCTATATCGTATCTCTATCCAGGGATATCACATCTCCCCCTCCTTATTCCGCAAACGCTCCGATCGGCGTAACCCTAACGGCTGCGATGTTTTTCTGTCGTCGTTTTCTCCGTTTGTTTCAAACGGATAACTGAGCAGAGCTGCATCGCATCTTATTACTTGGTTGGCGTGTCTTTTCCACGGTTTCTGATCGTCTACTTTAATATTATACGTAACGCCCGGCACCAACACTTCATGTACTATTCCTGGAATCCATGACTCTTTTCCCCCCTGACTATATTTTTTTACCATCACCGAGTCGTTTATTTTGAATTTAGCTTGCTTGTGTCCTGGATAGTTCTGAATCTGTTTTGATTGGTGTGTTACCATGCGCTCGCTTGTTGTTGGCGGTCGCAGTAAAGAAAATCGTGTTTTAATTTCTCGACCTAGAGCCAAACTCGCAGGCGTCTTCTGTGTGGCCACGTGTGGGGTGGATCGGTAATCGAATAAAAACTTTGTGACCGCATCTTCAAAAGATGTACCATCGTCTACTATGCATTTGATTTTGCGTTTGAACGTGTCGACAAAATTCTCCGCGGCGCCATTTGTCGCGGGAAAGTACGTAGGCGTGGTGCTATGTCTGATACCGTTTTCTTTAACAAAACGTTGGAACTCTCCCCCCACGAAGGTGAAGTAGTTATCAGTGACCAAGTGTGCCGGATAACCGTGTCTATCGAATACTATTTTAAATGCTTTTATGGTATTTATTTCACTCATTGATGGCATTATGATTGCCTCGGGCCATTTGGAGTGACTGTCAACGATAATCAAAACAATCTTTCCCAGAAAAGGGCCTAGGAAATCTGCATGAATTCTGTGCCAAGGGGTCGTGGGCCACACCCAGGGCGTTAATGCTATTTTTGCCGGTGTTTTTCGCGTTTCTAGACATGATCGGCACCCTTGGGTAATGAGTTCTATCTCTCGGTCCATCCCCGGCCACCACACAAAAGATCTCGCCAACGCTTTCATTTTTGTGACGCCAAAATGACTGTGATGCAATTCTTTGAGGACGACCTTTCGCAATTTTTCGGGAATGATTACTCGATGTCCCCAAAGAACGCAATTATTATCTACTGTTAACGCTTCCCGTTTATTCCAAAACGACTTTAATGGCTCTTCGGTCGGTTGTTTTTCGCTCCAACCATCCATACAATGTCGAATTATTTTGCTTAGTGTTGCATCCTCGCGCGTGTGCTTTTGTACGACTTTCCAATCGAGTGTAGCAAAGTCATACTCTTTAACTAGGTTTAGATTAGTGTATGCCATGTTGTACAAGATCGAGAATTCTTTTGCTGTATCTTCTGTATCTTCTAACGGCAACCTACTCAACCAATCGGCATAATTATTAGACCCTCGGATATGCTTTATTTCGTAGTGGAATGGTGCAAGGAATAACGCCCACCTTTGCAATCTCGCTGCCGCTATCTCAGGGACCGATTTTGCTGGATCAAAAATTCGCGCTAATGCCGCCGAGTCCGTTTGAAGTATGAAATTGCGTCCGTACAAATATTCGAAAAATTTTCGTACTCCAAATATTATTGCGAGACCTTCTTTGTCAAGATGCGTATAATTTTTTTCTGCGGCCGTGAGAGAGCGGCTCGCGAAGCATACAGGTCGATCGAACCCCGATTCATCTCGGTGGCCTAACACCGCTCCGATGCCATAGGGGGACGCGTCGCAGGTGAGAACTGTCTTTTTATTGGGGTCGAAATGTACCAAAATTCGTTCTGACGTAAGTTCCTTTTTTATGCTTTCGAATGCTACATCGCATTCTGTTTTCCACTCGAAGCTATTTTTCTCTAAACATGCGAAAAGAGGCCTTAGTTTGTGGGCCATGTTTTAAATAAATCTGCCGTAGTAATTTATCGACCCCAGAAAACTTCTCAGCTCCGACACGTCCTTGGGTCGCGGGGCGTCTATTACGCTCTTTATTTTCTCTCGAAGCGGTCGTATGCCTTCTTTATTAATTCGAAATCCTAAGTAACATACTTCGTCCTCCAAGAATTTACACTTTTCGAATTTTAACCTAAGTCCCGCTTCGCTCAGTCGCTGTAACACTTTTCGTACTCTTTGTAGATGTTCTGTTACGCTTTGCGCAGATATAATAATGTCGTCGATGAATACTATTGTACCTGGGACACCCAGTAATAGTGAGGCCATGATTCTCTGGAAAGATCCAGGTCCCGTGGAAACACCGTAAGGTAATCTGTGATACTTGAATAAGCCTACGTGTGTGCTGATAACCACTAGTTTCTGAGAATCAGGGGACAACGGTAGTTGTTGATAAGCCTCGGATAAGTCGAGTTTCGTGAAAATTTTTCCACCTCGCAATGTTTCCAAAACCTCCTCGACTCGAGGAAGCGGGTATCGATCAATTTCAAGGTATTTATTTAGTGTAACTTTGTAGTCACCACAGAGTCGAATAGTCCCGTCGTTCTTTAACACGGGCACCACCGGTGTCCCCCAGTTCGAAAATTCCACCGGTGAAATGATTTCAAGGCTTTGTAATCTCGATAGTTCTTTTTCGACTTTATCACGGAGTGCCCAGGGTATTTTCCTCGGTTGCAAGAATTTGGGTCGCGCCTTATTACTTATTAGTCAGACTAAGCTTTAATTCACCTTTTGTGAATTTACCAATCCCGGGCTTGAAAACCTCGTGGAACTCTTTTCGAAAATTTTTAGTTTCAATCTCGGCTATTTCGCTTACATTGGACTTTTTTCCCGACGTTTTATTCATTTGAAGTTCTGAATTTGTTACTTTGCCTTTGAATGATAATGGCCACATCCCAAATTCATGCAACCAAACTCTACCGATTATTGGTTTACCCCCTTTTTCAACAATGTATAAATTTTCTTTTATTTTAATATCGTCTTTTTTTGCCTGGACTTCAATATATCCCACTATTGGTAACTTTTGTTTGTCGTACGCACGCAGTAATATTTTTGACAATCGGATCGGTGTTTTAGAAAAAAAATTCTCATAACATTCTTTGGAAATTGCGGAGACGTCCGCGCCTGAATCTACCTCCATCTTTAACGGTATCTCGTTTACAATAATTGTTTCAAAATGCGGTGCGATTTTTTTACTTAGCTCCGTTTTCGTTGCGTCCGTGGCTCGTACTGAGTAGAAATCGCTGTCGAATCGGCCGCTGTCGGATGTTTCCTCGCTGTCTTCGTTCCTTCCCGATGTGTCTTCAACGTCGATGTGGTTTTGGTTTCGTGCTGTCCCACTGCTTCCCGCCGGGCCCCTGCGTCTACACATTTTGTATATGTGCCCTTTGGATCCGCATTCACTGCAGTATTTATTACGTAACGTGCACTCGGATCTAATGTGATTTGGTCCTCCGCAACAGTAACAGATTTGTTCACGTCCTTGTTGTTTATTTCTGCTTCCGCGTTCCCCGTTCCTATCTGTCCCTCTTCCTTTGCTCTCATTGTCGTATTTCCCCTTCTTCCGTAGTTACCTGCTGCGAAGTGCCTCGACTGCACAACATGAACCTCTGCTGTGTCTGTTGTGATTTGTTCCGCCTGTCTATTCGGCGAGAATTTTTCGGCGTTCTCCGTTCCGAGTCCCGCCGCTTTGGAGTCTGCTAATTCCACTATTTTTGCTAGCTTAATAACGTCGTCGAGTGAAGCGTCCGCTGGTGCCTTCAATAATTCGTATCTTACTTGTTGATTGTTTACTCCCGCTATGAATTGGTCCTTGAGCTGGCTGTTCAATTCTGTGTTCTCGAATTGACATCTCAGAGCTAACTTCCGAAGAGCTGTTATGAATCCTTGGATCGACTCGTTCGTCTGTTGTTTTCGTTCGCGCAGCGCGAATCTCTGTAACTGTTTGTTCGGCGTTGGATTATAATGTTTCTCGAGTTTCTCCTTTAACACCGCGTATTGTAACGTTAAAGGTGTTTCAGTTTCACAGATTGCGGGAATTTCTGCGAATATTTCTTGCGACACTTGTGTTAATAATAAGGCTGTTTTTTTCTCTGCCGTCACTCCGTTTAGCTGAATAAATGCTTCTAGCTGTTGCACGAACGCATTCCAATTGCCTCCTTTCCGGAACGGTTCGATGTTTCCAAACCATGTAGCCATCGTGGTGCGATTTCCGGTTACCGGAATGCCGATTTTTATTTCGTGTAAGAGTTGCACAAACGGCCCGCGATCCTTTACGAACCTCGATACTCGCTTCCGAATGATATCTATCACCTCGTTTTCCTCTCCACTTATTTCAAATCTCTCACAAACTTTTAATAATTTTGTCTTTGTTAGTTCATACACCCATGCAGTTTTTCCACTATACACGAGCGGAGCGATTGTGTCCCAGTCTATTTGTTCTTCTTCACTGCACATATCACTCTAACTTGTTTAATTTATTAATCATCCTCGTCGCCAGTGTGAAATAGCAACACTTCGAGACATTTGTGTAGGATAGCTTTTATTTTCGCTTGAGTTACAGGTGACCAGTTCCGAAGACCGTTCCGTCTGTACTGACGAGCCCCGAATCGTGACGCGCACACGACGCGTACAATAGGCGGCGCCGTGTGTGTGTGTGTGCGTGTTTACATCTTTATGCTAGTCGTTGTCTCTATATCGTATCTCTATCCAGGGATATCACAATTAAAAATATATTTATTCGTACACAGTACACAGGTATCACTTTGGCCAGAGCTAACTAGACAGTTGATGAGGACCGTTGTCAGGACCGTGAAAATAAAGAATTTTTTCAAGGAGAAAGTAATAATTTGTAGACGTATTGTCTAACTACGTGTAGAACTACAAAAAAATTCATAGCTACGTGCTTGGTACTAACAGGTATGATATTTTTATGTGACACTTTCTGCATAAGAACATGATTCTTAATAATTGCTGCCAGAAATACTTCTCAGGCTACGGTCAACGTGACGCTACAAATGCTTCGAAGCATTCCTCTTCTCTTTTCTTTCAATGAAGAAAGAAAGAGAAGAACGCTCCAAAGCATTTGTAGCGTCACGTTGACCGTAGCCTATGTTTAATATTATATGAAACAATAATTATATTCAATTACTTCAATGACTAATAGAATTTTGTAATAAGTAAAAAAATTAGTTTTTTTTACAAATAAGTATAAAATGTTTTAATTTGTCACTTACAGATGCTGTGAAAAAGCGGTACAAAAATATTGATGATCGTGTCATTGAAAGTACAATAATTGATTGGTTCCGGCGAGCATCGGATAGGATTCCGAAGATTCGCGATAAGGCGAAATAACTTCTATCGAAGTTAATCTATCTACGATTTTCTATCTCGTACGAACCGCTGTGGTTCAAGAAGAAGCAAGATCCGTACACGGACAGCCGTTGTTTCGTTTATAATGGCGAATATTGGGATCACAAGAGCAGAGGTGACTGGTCGCAATGTCCAAACATATTTTAGTTTGTTATATAGATAGATTCCATTGTGTGATGTGACTTTGTCACATACACATGCAGTGTGCAGAAAAATTTTGGATCGTTCAAAAGTGACGGTAGCCGAGATTAGAAGTCGCGACCGTTTGCGGTCAAAACTTTAAATGCTTATGAAATAACGTTGACGTGATAATGGGGTTGTTATGGGATATGGTTTAGCAAATAATTCTTCCAATGAAGTGGACAAAACTTGTTGGCAACTCTGACATGTGCAATGTGTAATTTGTACTTGCATGTCATCGCCATCGCCTATTCTTTAACTCTTCTACTTCTCTCCCTTTCCTCCCCCCTTTTTCTTTTCCGTCTTTTTTTTCGTCTCTTCTTTTCTCTAGTACTGAAGTAATATTTAGTCCAACGTGATGTTTGATTACATATGCGCTTGCGTGCTCTTTTTTTTAGATTTTGCGTTGAATTAATGAATAGTCAATTTTCAGTTCGATTTGTAAGTGCGTTTTATTATACATATTAGGTATATGTATGAGTTCGTAAAAAATCGAAACTCTCAGGCAAGTTGAATGAATTCCGGATATTATTTTTAGCCTAAAACTGAGAGATAGCAATAAGACCGTATAGAAAAGAAAAAAAACCTATTGTCATTAGAGAGGAAGAATTTTGAAGTTACATGTTTTACTTTATAATATATTCAGTATTCTTAACTTATTTTTAAACGAATATGAATCTAGTTTTCTAGAAATTAATCCGAGTTTAAGTTATACCGCACTCAATCGGTGCTGCTATATATACGAAAATTGTGTGTATTTTATTATTTTTCATCCATTATTAAAAGTATTTGTGTAAACGCAGATAGATGTGCAATGAGGAATAGAATCGAGCCGACATTTGACATGAATTAATATAAAAGATGCGCTGATTTTTCTTTTATATATGATCTTTTACATCATTTTTATAGAAATAAAGAACACCTCCATATCTTAAGAAGCCAATTGAACTTCGACACGCATCGGTATTTGTAATTTTTCCCTCGTTGCACACTTTCTGCTTGACCTACCCACATACATGATATCATACGTATCATCCCATTGTTATACTCAATGTACTGTGATCATCCGTAAAATACTGAGATCAACGCTATAATATCTTTTACAGTATCATTCGATTTTCTTTCGCGCGCGTATGATCTCAGGTTTGACTAAGGGTACAGGAAACGATACGTACGCCTTTCTACCGCGCGCGTATAATCTCAGGTTTTACTCGAAGTACTGTGCTAGTTTACACCGAGCATTTGATATGCGTACCAAGTACTATATTCGGACTAAATTGGCTTAGTACGAGAGTGTAAACGATAGCGTATTAAGTTGGTACGATACGTATCATGAAGGCGTATCGTACCAAAATAGTATGCGTATTAAATGCACATATAGCGCTGTAAACGCTGGTGTACGTATTATAAGACTGTCTAGGTTATGTTTTCCGACCGGCAGTATTCAATTTACGTACCAGTACTGAAAATACTATCTACATACAATGTCAAATAAAAAAGGATATCCTTTAATATTAAATTGGGGGAACAAGAAACAACAGTGTTTTTGCAATTATGCATTGATAAACAATTAATTAGCAATCATGAATGGCAAAAGACACAAACATATCGAAATATTTAAAATGCTTGAGCCAGAAATGGAAAAGCACGGTTATAAAAAATCAGCGGACTAGATAAAACTAAAATTGAATAAATAACTGTCGTAAATGCCTTTTACGATTATTTTGTTGGATATTTTTAGAAATCCCAATAAAGTGGAAAATAAAATTGCAATATTCTTTTCCATATTTATTTCTATAATATTGACGATAATAAACGAATATAAGCTACGTTTCAATATTCACCCTACAATGTATGTATACATGACATAAACTATAGATCTTCAGTTGACAGCGAATATCGAAACGTAGCCATAATATAAATGGTGTAAACGCATGTAAATCAAACGTTTGATGCGTACCAGCTTGATTCGTATTAAACTTAGGTACGGTGTAAACTAGCACACACTGATAGATGCTATCGTACTCGTGTCTTGCGCGTGCGTATAATCTTCAATTATACTCATGAAAACGGTACGTATATCAGCGCCATCTGCATTCGTCATTTCTGTTCCGATCTTTTTCCGGTAGCCGTACCGTGAACCGTGAGTGACATGTCGACGTGCAATGTGCAATGCCATGAAGGAAACAGCGTGATTGATATCAAAGGTAATCCTTTTTCGTTCTCTAACTTACATCTTATAAAATATTTAATAAAGTTAGCAAAACAATTGTAGTATATAAATTACGTGATATTTTGAAATATTTTATACAACTCGTAAAACTATTCGATCTGATGAAAAGTTTGAGGTTATCCGTTGGTTGCCGCATAGTAAAAAGGTATTATTTAGTGCCAATTTAATAATTAAAACGTTTAAAGCATTAAATGTATTTGATGTGCAGTTTCCGCAACGTAGGGTTAGGATGTGGGCACACAAGCGGTTTGGACCGCACGGTTTCGCCGCGTGGTAGACCGTCTACATACGAGCGGTTTGTCCCGCGTGCAAGAGCCACGCGAAAGATCCGTGCACACTGCACACGAGCCTGCCGCGACGGATCGTGCAGTCATGCACGCCACGCACAAGCGGTTTGTGCCGCGGGCGGAACAACGCGATCCAAACCGCTTGTGTGCACGGTCTGTCGCGGCGGAACCGCGGCGCGCGGTCTACACCGCTCGTGTTCACGGATCTTGCGGGCGGCTCTTCCGCGCGGGACAAGCCGCTTGTGTATGCACGGTCTACCGCGCGATCCAAACCGCTTGTGTGCACGGTCTATCGCGGCGGAACCGCGCGGTCCACACAGCTCGTGTGAACGGATCTTTCGGGCGGCTCTTCCGCGCGGGACAAGCTAGCCGCATGTGTGTGCACGGTTTACCGCGCGCTCCAAACCGCTCCTGACGTGTCCGCGCCCTTAACCTCTAAATTGTCAGCATAACTAGTTTTACGAGTTGTAATTTAATACAATTCTTTTTTCTATTTGTCGTTGCCTGCACTTTGCAATAAATACAAATTTAATTATATTTTTTAAACATCTATAAATTAAATATTTATTCTTGTAATTGTACAATAATTCATATCTGTAGTTACTTTTTAATATAAATTAATTGAATAAAAGAATCATCTGTCTTAAAACATTATCTGTAATGATCTGTGTATTAATAATTATAACATTAACAATAATACATAAACTGCTTTCAGTATATGCAAGTACCAAGTCCCTGAGGTGCATTTCGACGTTTTGTTAAATTTGGTATTATTTTGATCAGCTGCTGGCTGGAGTTTCCTACCTACTGCTGTTCAATAGTCTACGCTGGACAAGCTATACGTGACAGGTATGCTTTATTCAACACATATAAATTACGTGATATTCTTTAATATTTTGTACAACTTGTCATATAACTATTTTGATTAAAAGCTTTCAAGTTATCCTTACGGTTGCAAAACCGTATAGCAAAGATACTCGATGACAAAAGAATGTAGAGATATAGGCAGTGATGGTAGATTTAAGCTACGAGTCATGGTGTTTTTCTCCCTCCATTTACGCACAGAAAGGCGCTCTGGCTATTCGTGCAGCGCAGTCGTCACACGAATAAACATAGCGTCTTTGTGTGCGCAAGTGGAAGGGGGAAAACGTTGTGACTCACGCTTATATCACTGGACTTATATAATAATTAAAACGTTTTAGCATTAAATATCTAATGTGATATACATCAGTTAATTCCGCAACCTACGGTAACTTCTAAATTGTCAGCATAACAATTTCACGAATTATTTAACAAAATTTTTTTTCTATTTGTCATTATCTGCATTTTTTGACAAATAAAAATTAATTATAGATATATTTTTTTAACATTTCAATTTAATTTCTTATACTTGTAATTATACAAACAATTTACATATATAGCGTTTTTTAAATATGAAATGAATAAAGGATCAATCATCTGTTTTATAACATATCTGTAATTCTCTGTCTTATAAACATAACAATACATAAAACTGTTTTTATTTCTCAGAATCGCAAGTTCCAAGTTTCCCAACTGTATTTCGACGGTGCCTTTGTTGAAGTCAACTTTACTAAGTTTCAAATTGCTATTTTTGATCAGCTACTGGCTGGGTTTTCTACCTACTGCTGTTCAATATTCTACACTTGACAAGATTTACGTGACAGGTAAGCTTTATTGAACACATAAATTTTAAATTTTTTCAACTTTCCAAACTGAAGTGTTTTTTTTTATAAGAAAAGGAATACATATTACTTGGGTTCAGTTATAGGTAATGCAATATAAATATTTTTGTGATGTAATAATTTTGTTAAGAATATTTAAAGCTACTAGTACTTGCGTTGGTATAATTTACGTGATATTTTTTAATATTTGGTACTGTATTACAAATAAATTTTTTTGCAAGATGTTTTGTTTCAGAGAATATGTAGTTGCAAAATTAATATAATTTTACATGAACCTACAATTAATATACCTCGTAAACTATTCATTTTTTGATAATCATGTTGATAATCACAAATTTTGAATTGGAACTACTCAAAGTTAAGTTTATTATAAATATTTGTACTATTATAATTTTATTATATGTAATGGTTTTTAAAATTGCCTTATTTTACTTTAACTGTAACTTAACTTTTTACTACGTTTATTTTTTATGTAACTTAACATAACTAACTTATTTTTATAGTCATTAAGTTTAACTTAAGAAAAACTGATCCCAACTCTTGTTTTTTTTTACATAAATTGATTTATTTCACATTGCAGTGCGTAAAAGTATTAAGACATGATTATCAAAAAATGAATAGTTTACGAGGTATATTAATTGTAGGTTCATGTAAAATTATATTAATTTTGCAACTACATATTCTCTGAAACAAAACATCTTGCCAAAAAATTTATTTGTATCTATATACATTGTATATACATATTCTCTGAAACAAAACATCTTGCAAAAAAATTTATTCGTATATACATTGTATAATTGTGTATAAATAAATATTTAAAAAATTATAATTACTATTGCCCTTTATTGTATTTATTTTGAAAAATTTTGTATTTTACAAATTCATAAATATTACATATTCAGATTAATGTGTTAACATTATTTTAAAATATTATAATGATAACGTATGTTACACTTGTGTTTTAGATTTACCACGCACTACAAACGCATTACAGTGCACTACTGCGAATGCTGATAAATGGCAGGATTGGCAGGATAATGAAAATGTCCCCCCAAACAGATTGGTAAGGGCAAAGATCACAAATTATGAAGGAAGTAATGAAAATGTCCCCCCAAACAGATTGGCAAAGGCAAGGTTCACAAATTATAAAGGAGGTTAGTATGCAAGTAGTTGATAATGTACAGTTATGTTATACATATATTAAGGCTACACATGTAAATAAAATACATTCATATATTTTTAATGTGTTATAGGATCTGATTTTGAACGCTATGTTGTTCAAACATTCCGGCATATAGAAATAAAATTAAGTAACCTCAAAAAAGGACAGAAACATATTTTAGACAAGGTGTCTAATACGGTACAGCCAGAAGAACAGGAAGAGATTGACATTTTTCAAGATGTACCTTTGAAAAACGAAAATGATTTACAAGCCATGGAAAGAAAACTTAGTAATAATGCATCTTATCGGAATGAAATGGTAAATATATAACTACTTATTAAAAAGTTTATGTTTAAAAGAAAGACAATAGTTTACGATTGCAGTTTAAGAATTGCAGATTCTAAATTGATATTGTTTAATTAGAAACGCCTACAAAAATAATATAAAAAAATATGTACACATATGTAAAAAATAAATATATATATATACATAATATGTTAATACATTTGTGTATAAATATTAAAAAATTATAATAGAAATATTGCCCCCTATTTTGTTTCCGGGAATACCTCGAAAAAAAAACAGTTATTTAAACAGCTACACTTTTCATTACTCATGTTTGGAACATATAGGTATAATAATAATAATAATGTGAAATTATTCTAGATCAAACAATTAGCACGATTAACAGGTCAAGATGTTAAACATTCGTGTTTATGTTTAATGAGACAAATAGTCTCAAATGAAGTTGCGGTGCTGTTCAGTTGGCACGGTGCCAAAAAAAAAGGAAATTTTTCAAAACTGAACTTGTGCCAAGTAATTCTAAGTAAGTAAAATATTAAAAAACAATTGTTCCGTTCTTATTATATGCTAAAATTTTGTGTAATATAGATATATTAATATTTCTCAACTATTGGTCACATTTATATATGTGCATTAGAGAAATAAAATTAACTTTTATACTTACTAATTTCAATCGCATAATATTACAAACTTGTGATAAAAATATTTTTTTTATTAACTAATAAATAATGAATTAATATAAAAATTTGTTGTTTTTACAGGTGTGATAAGAAACGCACATGCATCTGTGAAGCATGAACAAATTTCTAATCCTATAAAAATATGGTTAGCACATGCCAAAGAACGCATGGATCGAGAGAGAGAAAAGAAAAGAGGAAGAAACCAAAGAGATCAGGCACAAAATAACGAACCTGACGAACCTGACGAACCTTACGAACCTGATCGAAGAGCATGAAGAACCCGAAGAACGTCATTGACATAGGTTACTTATAAAAAACAGAAGGTGCCGACGATCTCTTGCGTAAGAATATGTTATTTTCAAGATTTTTTATTTTGCCAAAAATGAACAGGTGCCTCTTCTACCTTCACGTATAACATATTCTTAATTCTAATTTTAGTATTTTTTTCATATGCGTTTTTTCAATGCGTTTCATGTACAAGTAAATATTTCTGTTTTTTTAATACTCTGCAAAAATGTAAAAGGAAGTTCCATTTAAACAATTGATTGACGGTATGCAACTTAACATTCTGCTGATTGCAAATGTAAATTTCTATGATTATATTTCACTTTGTTCTTTAAAAGAGTTTGTTACTCTGAATGGCTTAATGTGAAGTAATGAATATAAAAATGTATAATTGCGTTGCACAAAAGGAAAAATATTATTTATTTCCTCATTTATTTGAAGCGCTAATATTTTATAATAATAAATGATTGCTTCTTTTGCGTGAGAATAAATTTTATTTTATTTTGCAATTTATAAATTCCAACAATTAATAAAGAGAATGTTTGTAGTTCAATAAATACACGCGTATATTATACATGTGAAGAAATCTTTATGATGACGTAAATATTTACTTTAAGCCATCTCGATATTTTAATCTTAGAAGATTTCGTCTCGATTTTCCACAACGTAGCGGTTGTGAAAAGTTACCGCGTGCAATCTTAATGCGAAATTGTACCGCGATTTTTAGTATTAAGTATCCTAGTTCAGCCGATGAATAGACGCTGCAAAAAATAATTCAGTTATATCGACGCAATGAGATGTATTATGACTTTATTGAACTTTTTTGTATTGATTGAAATTAAACAACGTATATTTTAAAATATTGAAGTTTATTGAATATAGTGAAAGTAACTTGTGTCTGATTATAGCTTACATGATATACAATAGAGTTTTACGAATGCATTGTGAATCTCATATATGCTGAAATCTGGAAAGAGTAAACGTAAACTTTGTAAATTGTGTCTATACAGTTCAATCGTACAACTGCATGTATGTATTGACTTATAGCTGAATTATATATTGTATTGCACTGATATATATATTATATATATACACGAGTCTTCTTCCGCGAGGCATAAGCAAAATTTTATCACGTATAAAGATAATCATTCGAGATATCATTCAATATTGTTATACGATACTATTTTGTCCCATGTTACATTTCTTTTTTTTTTTACCGATAATATATCGTACTCACATTTTTTTACTGCTGTGTAATACTCGGACTTGCCGCTATCATCGGTTACGCTTCTTTATAAGATTTGTGTTTCATTATTATTTCGCTGAACTCGACCTGATGTACAATGAGGTTTTAGCTGATTTATCCCTGGGAGTGCTACGATTTATCACATTAGAAAAACCGTTCTCTTACGATGTACTGCTATGATGATGTAAGTCAATTTTGATCACTTTTCTTTTTAAACATATCTGCGCATGTGTAAACTGCATCTATGAACTCAATCAACTCAATAGGTTAAGAAAAATGACTTATATAGTGTAAGTAGGCTGTAACCCCTCCATATATACTACACACATATTAATTATATTACTGCTCGGGGGGCGGTGGAGCCGTCCCCGGATTTGCGATAAGCGTGACTCGAAGGACCAGGGGAGGTGTGTAATGCCTCCCCAAAGCGAATAGAAAGCGAGAATCGATGTAAAAGGCATGCGACTCACCGTTCGGGATGCCGTCGTCTCCTCGAGGATCCGTCTCGTGCAAGCTCGTGGTGGCACGTGCAGCAAGGCAGCGGGCTAAGGCAGGCAGCAAGCAAACAGCGGGGCAAGCAAGGCAGGCAGCAAAGCAAGCAAGCACGGAAGGCCGTCGATCTGGCGAACCTTCTGGATCTCGGAATCTGACGGTATAGCGTAGTGCGTGTGCACCCCGAGACGTGTTAAACGAAGGACTTCTTGTGAGAGAGTGTTCGTGCTCCGGCGCTGTAAGTGTCGGAAGCGGGAGTACTTGCTCTTCGTTAGACGGGTGCCCTCGTGGGGTGAACGAGGGCAGCACCGATTGGTGAGTCGCGGAAACATCGATTACGCGTGTCGATCGCGATCCGCCGACGTTTCGCGCGAGTCCCGAAATACGTTAAACGAGAGATAATCAAAATAGTATGTACATAACTAAACTAAGGAGAACTATATATACAATTTGGCGAGCGCCAAACATACCGCCCACCAAAATACAACGTGTTGTATTTTAAAATTTAAACGGTGACAGTCGCCTGTGGAACGGTGCCCATTGGTAGGGGGCACAATTTCACAAGGGGACGCACGACCGAGCCATCCGCCACCCGCACCGTGGCGACACGTGAGACGCCATCGCTACCCGGGTGTAGCGCCTCCACGCGTCCACGTTTCCAACGTAACGGGGACATGTTGGCGTCCTTGATGAGGACCAGCGAGCCGACAGCGATCTGATTCACGGAGTTCAACCATTTGGGACGCTGTTGGAGCGTGTTGAGATACTCCTGGTGCCAGCGTTTCCAGAAGTCCTGGTGGATTCGCTGAATGAGCTGCCATCGACTCAGACGATTAACAGGCACGGGAGTCACGTCGTGCGTGGGAACGGATACCAGGGGCTCCATGGTAAGGAAATGCCCCGGGGATAGGACCTCGAGGTCTGACGAATCGGTACTCACGGGGCAGAGGGGACGAGAGTTCAAGACGGCCTCGATTTGTGCGAGAACCGTAGTAAACTCCTCGATCGTCAAGACTTGGTCGCCCACCACTCGTCGCAGGTGGGTTTTGAAAGACCGGACGCCCGACTCCCAGAGGCCCCCGAAGTGGGGCGCTGAGGGAGGATTGAATGTCCACTTGATTCTCTCTCGCTCCGCCGCGAGGCTCATGTGAGTCTCGAGTTCGCGCGCGGCCCCCACGAAATTAGTGCCGCAGTCGCTATAAAGGAGCGAGCAGCGTCCGCGTCACGCCACGAATCGTTGCAACGCAGCTAGGAATGAGTCCGTAGACAACGAAAGTACTACCTCCAGGTGAATAGCTTTGATTGCGAAGCAGACGAACAAACAGACATATGCTTTGAAGGAGGAGACTCCGCGGGCTCGACGGGTGACCAACGAGAATGGTCCCGCGAAATCGACTCCTGTAATCGAGAATGGCTTGACCTGACTGACTCGCTCAGCCGGCAGGGTCGCCATGAAAGGTGGAGTAGCGCGAGGATTGGCTCGGAAACACTTATGGCATCGCGAAAGCACACGTCGAATTGCGCGGTGTACTCCGAGAATCCAAAACCTGCGAGCCAATAAGTACTGCATCGCGCGTCTACCCGGGTGGAGGTGAGCGTAGTGCATCTGCTCGATCACGAGCTCCGTGAGTCGATGTTTGCTAGGTAGGAGTGCGGGGTGCTTGTTCTCGAACGGCAGCGCTGACTGCACGAGTCTACCGCCCACCCTTGAGGACGCCCGAGGGATCGAGAAAGGGAGCGAGCTTGAGAAGAGGCTTAGGAATCCCCTTCCCGACCCTAAGCCGGTCTATTTCCTCTCGGAATGCATCCGCTTGCACTAATTTTACTATGATCAGTAGTGCGGAATGCAGCTCGAGCTGATCAATGGCCAAGGACGCGTGAGTCGACTTGACGCGAAACCTATTTACAAAGCGAAACATATACGCGATTATTCGACAGATTTTGTCTAACGACGAGAATTTATCCAATAACGTATAAACCACGTCGGGTGAATCGAGCGCGACAAGAACCGCGATTCGTTCCTCCTCCGTAGGAAGAATATCTAAACGAGAGGTAGGTTCATTTTGGGGCTCGAAGTGCACGAGCCATTCGGGGCCCGTCCACCACATCGTATTAGCTACCAGATCTCGGGGATAAAGTCCGCGGGAGCAATGATCCGCCGGATTGGATTCCGTATTGACGTGGCCCCAAGCAGAGACCGGAAGTTTCTCTTGAATAAGAGCGACACGGTTGCGAACAAATGTCTTCCACTTGTGTGGAGACGAGCGAATCCACGCAAGAGCCACCTCGGAATCCGACCACGCGTTTTCGGCGTCGATCTCGAGGTGTCCCTTGAGGACTTGACGCACGTAAGTGATGAGTCTAGAGAGTAGCAAAGCTGCACAGAGCTCTAAACGTGGAATAGAGACGGACCGGAGCGGTGCCACTTTAGATCTCGCGCAGAGCAAACGAACGACTACACCATCCCGGGTGACAAAACGTAAATAAATCACGGCCCCGTAGCCCAGTTCACTGGCATCACAAAAGCCATGCAGTTCACGGCGAATGACATTGCGTGTGTCAAACGTGCGAGGAATGCGTAGGGAAGCGAGCTCGTCGATTTCCGCCTGGAAACGATCCCAATCGCGACAGATATCGGTCGGAGGCTCGTCGTCCCATTCCAGCTTGAGCTTCCACAAGCGCTGGATGAGACATTTCGCGCTGAACGTGAGTGGAGCCAGCAATCCCAGGGGGTCGTAGATACGCGCCACCTCCGAGAGTATAGTACGTTTAGTGCACTTGCGGTCCAACGGATTGACGTGAAATCCGAAACTATCGGATTGTGAGTGCCATCGTAGGCCTAAGGTTTTAACGGAATGATCCTCGCTCGATTCAAACGACAACATTGTTTGATTGCATAACTGAGGGTCGAGCCCATCCAACGCGGCGGGATGGCTGCTCGCCTATTTTCTAAGCTCGAAGCCGGCGCGGCGGAGTAGCGATAGCAGCTGGTCACGAAGTGCGCGAGCCTGCTCCACGGTACGAACGCTAATCACGACATCGTCGACGTAAAGAGCCTCGAGTAAAGCGGCGTAGGCCAAGGGATATTCTGTCCGATATAGAATCGCGAGCTGGAGTAAGCAGTAGATCGCCAGGAACGGTGAGCTAGTTACGCCGAAGGTAACCGTCTGGAGGATATAATCCAAGATAGGATCTGACTCTGAAAAACGCCAGACAATGCGTTGGTAGTCGCATTGCGCTGGGTTTATCCAGATCTGGCGGAACATCTGCTTCACATCCGCGGTGAGGGCCACCGGTTCGGCGCGAAATCTAATTAAGATTGCGAGCAAGTCTTGCTGCAATTTCGGGCCGCTAAGCAACGTGTCGTTCAGCGACAGTCCGTTAGCGCATCGCGACGAAGCGTTGAAAACTACCCGCAGCTTAGTGGTAGTGCTATCGAGTTTGTACACGCCGTGATGCGGCAAATAATAAACGTGTCCATCCGCCGGGAATGGATTACGTAGCAATTTCATATGACCGCTGTCGAGATAGTCTTGCATGAACTCGTTATAACTGACGCGAAACTCAGGGTTAGATCGGAATCGGCGCTCGAGCGCACGGAGACGACTTACGGCGATGGAACGCGAGTCGACGAATGTAGGAGGATCTGTCGCGAATGGATACGAAACCACGAACCGACCCGAGGAATCCCGATACGTGGTCCTAGCGAAGCAATCCGTACAACGGCGATCTTCCTCCGAGCACGAAGTGTCGTCCGGCACCTCTTCTAATTGCCAAAAGCGGCCGATTGAGGTCTCGATCGACTCGAGTGTAGTCGCGAACGAACGCAGGGGTGCGGCTTGCACCGAAGATACCGCACCAGTGAGTACCCAACCGAAAATTGTATTGAAAGCGTCGGGTTCTCCCTTCCCTCCCTTACGACGACCGTCACGCAGTAGGGATACAAACCACTCTGCTCCCAACAAAATGTCAATATTACCGGGCAAGCAATACTCGGGATCCGCGAGCGTCAATCCCTTCAAATGAGTCCACGATTGGACTTCAATCCTTTCGTTAGGCAACGGCGAGGTGATGCGAGGGAGGACCGTAGCTTCGATTGAGAATCGAGTATCGTCTTGACCGCGCGCACGAATTACGAAAGAGGTAAGGCCCCTCGTTGTGGCCGCCTTAGCCTCATTTACTGCGAATACGGTCGCGCTGTGTCGCGTTCGACGGAAGCCGCCTCTCCGAAGGCAGCCTTCTGTAACAAAATTAGCCTGACTCGCGCTATCCAATAGCACACGGACAGGTAACGCGTTGCCGTGGGCGTCTATCACCTCAGCTCGTACGGTGGATAATAGCACGACCCTATCGGCTCGACTCGTCATTGTGACGATCGGTTTTCCCTCCGATTGAGGAGCGTCCGCGAGGTCCTGCGCGACAGGAGTCGCGGTCACGGGTTCGGTCGTAGAGTTAGAGTCCGAGCTCCGCTCGTGATGCAAGAGCGTATGATGCTTCGCGCCGCATGTTCGACACGTCCACGCGGAAGGACAGTTCTTCATTCCGTGCCCCGATCGCAGGCAGTTAAGGCACAGTTTCGAATCGCGCGCCTGGGACTGTCTCTCCCTCGGCGAGAGTTTTAGGAATCGCGGGCACTTTGAGATGTAGTGCTGTTCCTTGCAAATCGGGCAGTCGGCCGTATGAGTAACGAACGACGAGACCGACCTAGGCTTAGGTTTGATCGATGTAGTGGACGGGCCCGCGGCGGCCTCCAGAACCTTACAATGTTCTGACAGAAACTGCGTGAGTTGAGCATATCGCGGTATTTCCTCAGCCCGGTGAGCAGATTCGAATTTTTCCCGAAGGGAACGCGGAAGCCTGTCCAACAAGAATGTCAGCAGAACAAAATCCCACGAATCTGTCGGGAATTTCATCAGAGAGAGCGCGCGCGTATTCTCGGTAAACGCGTCTAACAATTTTTGGAGAGCCTCGGCCGACTCCGTCTTCAGCGGTGTTGCCTCAAACATGGAGCGTAAATGATAGTCCGCAAGCTTCCTTTTGTTCCGATATCGAGCGAGGAGCGCGTCGTAAGCAATCGGATAGTACTCCGCGGCGAACGGCAAGTTTTTAATTACGTTGAGGGCTTCGTCCTTCAGCGATGCCAACAGATATTGGTATTTTTCGATCGCGGAAATCTGCCGGTTATCATGTATCGACGTATTAAAAAACGCGATGAAAGAAGGCCATAACGATAGATCGCCCGAGAACTGCGGAAGCGAGATCTTCGGCAATTTGATAGCCGAGGTCTGGCCCGAGGGCTGCGTCTGTGCGGTTCCGTGCGGCGCGCCGGTGACCACGTGGTACCGGCCCTTTACAGCGTAGTGCATCTTATCGAACTCGGCCCGAATCACGTCCTCGGCGTCGAAATCCGAGGTTTCCTGCACGATTTTCAGATGCGCACTCTCAAAATCATCCGCGAGTTTTGCCACGCTCGAGTAGCGGCCGAGGAAGTTTGCGCGCATTGCCGCGTCGGTTGCGGCTTGTAGGGAGAGATCATGGATCTCACGCATACGACGAATGCACAATTCACGACGAGGTTGTGCGTTCTTTGACATGGTGCAATTTAGCGACTAATAATTGCGAGAACTTGAATATCTTCACCGCGAAGAGGCGAAGGAGATAAGAGGAACGACCAGTACTTATTATAATAGAGAATTATAATAGCGTATACAAGTCAGAACGGTCGAAGGACAGCGAAATATTATTCTGAGTCGATGGCAGTTCGAGCGATCCACACGGTGTACGAAAACAACGAGGCACAAAGACTCTGAATTCCGACGGCAAAAAAAAAGAGACAAACAATAGCGTCCGCCCGCCAAGGTGGCGAGTAACGTATGGCTCGTTTGAAATGTATGTGCGATGGCACGATGGAATATTCGCGAAGGAATATTCCTTAATTAGTATATTCAATCGTATTGCTAACTGGGCGACAATGACGATTTAATTATGTGCCGTCAATTCGACGGTCGAGCGATCAGCGATAATGGCGCACACGGCTCCGCGCGTGTATTCCCGTCGCGAGCGATCCTGCGATTGAGCGATCCTGCGGTCGAGAGATATCGTGGCGGGCGAGCTACTCCGATTATAAAGATGCAAAGGCGCGAGCGAATTAACTTCACGAAAGCGTTCCACGTCTAGGGAAGCCTTGCGCGATAGCTCTTTAACGCATTTAACGAGGTACTCTAGCGAAAGGTCGGCGGTATTCAATGACGCGACGATCCGGCTCGAAGGACCAATGCTCGGGGGGCGGTGGAGCCGTCCCCGGATTTGCGATAAGCGTGACTCGAAGGACCAGGGGAGGTGTGTAATGCCTCCCCAAAGCGAATAGAAAGCGAGAATCGATGTAAAAGGCATGCGACTGTCCGTTCGGGATGCCGTCGTCTCCTCGAGGATCCGTCTCGTGCAAGCTCGTGGTGGCACGTGCAGCAAGGCAGCGGGCTAAGGCAGGCAGCAAGCAAACAGCGGGGCAAGCAAGGCAGGCAGCAAAGCAAGCAAGCACGGAAGGCCGTCGATCTGGCGAACCTTCTGGATCTCGGAATCCGACGGTATAGCGTAGTGCGTGTGCACCCCGAGACGTGTTAAACGAAGGACTTCTTGTGAGAGAGTGTTCGTGCTCCGGCGCTGTAAGTGTCGGGAGCGGGAGTACTTGCTCTTCGTTAGACGGGTGCCCTCGTGGGGTGAACGAGGGCAGCACCGATTGGTGAGTCGCGGAAACATCGATTACGCGTGTCGATCGCGATCCGCCGACGTTTCGCGCGAGTCCCGAAATACGTTAAACGAGAGATAATCAAAATAGTATGTACATAACTAAACTAAGGAGAACTATATATACAATTTGGCGAGCGCCAAACAATTACACATTATTAATTTATGTATTACACATATTATTAATTATTTACCACATATTATTAATAAAAACATTAATTTATATTATAATAAATACTAATAAATAAAAACATCAATTTGATAAAGTAAAATTACGAAATTATTAACCTAAACCTAATCTATATGTGAGCGCGTGCGCCTGGCTGCGTATGTACTGAAACCTTCCCGTTTTCATCATTTCATGAAACTGTAGACATTTGCTGCGAAATTCTATGGGAACATTCGCTGCGAAATTCTATGGGAGAAGTTACCCCGGACATTCGAACGTTCGTAGAAAGTACTTCGTATATCGCAGTACGTATGCGATTGTTCTGAGATTATCGCAATATACTTTTGCGATAATCTCAGATCGTTCTCAGATTCTCCCTGTGCTGTGTGGGTAGTGTCACAACAAAGAAAGTCTGAAAAATATTAGAAGTGGAAAAATAAATCCTGACGGTATTGTACGTGAATTCGAAGATTCGTGCAACTGCACACGTTCAAAGATTTATTCAGTGATTTATGAATACGCGCGCGCGAGAAGAGACATTTGTTCAACATTTTACACACGTAATATAACGCCGACGACGATGATGCTTCCAAGTTTGGCCAGCGTTGTTCTATGGAAAAAAGGAGGAAAAAAAGAAACCATGCAATTTCACGTCCGCACAGATTTCAAGCACGCTAGAAGCTACGCTCCGAGTTTTCAATCAATTTTAGAAGTGTTTGGAAACATCTAGTTATTTTTTATCAAAATGTTTTTATTTGAAAATGAAACGCACAATAAAATAGAGTTTAATTTCTTGCCTTTGATAACAAGAATTTAATATGGCCGTGATGACTACCCATGAGTCTTAAAAATGAGGAACTTTCTTTTTTTATGCTTCTTTTACCAATATGGTTCTATATGCAGAACATAGTCAATAGTTCTTGTAATAAATGTTTGCATAACTATATATACATTTTAATTGTACTATATATAAGCATTTATAAGCTGTGTTTTTTTATAATAAAATAAATATTAACTTGATTTTACTTTCTCGACCATTTCGCGAATTTAATAATCTCTATAAGTTCTATTTTCAGAAATATCCATCAAAAACGTCTACACTACATTTATTTTACATCCTGGGGGCCTACTACGTATCTTTTCACGAGGTAAAAATGCGAAAAGTGAAAGAATTCACTAGAGTATACTATAATTTTATTGGTTGAAATCTAAATCTGTTCACTTTTCGCATTTTTACTTTGTGAAAAGATACGTAATCTAGGCCTCCTGGAAGGATATAACAATATTTACTAGACGTCTTTGGGTGATACGATGTACCGCCCAAAGACGTCCAATAGACATCGTTAGTACGTACAATGACATCTATTGGACGCCTTTGGTACGTACCGTTGTACGTACTAACGATGTCTATTGGACGTCTTTGGGCGCTACATTTTTCGTACAAAAAGACGTCTACTAAACGTCTTCGGTACATCTTCAGTACGTCATGTGACATACGGACAGGACGTCGTTTAAACGTCTAAAAGACGTCGGCGTGTTGCGTGGGTAGGTGTCCCACGTTGTCGATGACGAGTTTCACATAGTGAGCTCCGTAGTTTTCGGTGTCTACGTGTACATACCTCGAATTCGATATCTACGTGTCCTGCATTCGGATTTAAAGTTATTAATACACCTAGACACCAAAAACTACGAAGCGCACTGTGTGAATCTCGTCATCGGCAACCCGGGACACGTAGACACCAAATTCGAGATATTATTACACTTAGACACCGAAAACTACGGAACGCGCTATCTGGACCTCGTCATCAGCAACCTGGGACACCTAGACATCAATTTCAAGGTATTAATACACGTAGACACCAAAAACTACGGAGCGCACTATATGGACCTCGTCATCGGGAACCTGGGACACCTTGACCTTGACATCGAATTCAACGTACAATTACACCTGGGCACCGAAAACTATGAAGCGCACTATCTGGATCCCGTCATCGACAACCTGGGACACGTGGACATCAAATTCAAAGTATTAATACACGTAGACACCGAAAACTACAGAGCGCACTATGTGGACCTCGTCATCGGCAACCTGGGACACGTAGACATCGAATCCAACGTATTATTACACCTGGACACCGAAAACTATGAAGCGCACTATCTGGACCTCGTCATCGGCAACCTGGGATACCTAGACATCGAATTCAAGATTGATTCATAAGAATCAATACCTAATTTATCTAAATAGAAATCTTCCTCCTGACCGATAAGTCTATCGACCTTTAATTTACCTACTCGAAAAAGTGAAAGTGACATTTCCTCCCCCTTTTATATATACTAGACACTACAGACGCGCTATTTAGCTTTAACATTATGCTATTACTATTACACTATTAATTCCTTGATACACACAACTGTCAAAATATACAATGACAGCTGCAAATGAAGTAAGCGCAGCAAGAGAACCAATCAGCATCGCGGAAAAGCGACAACAATAAACTTCACATCTTTTTAGAAGAGGATATATATATAGACAGTTGTGTGTATCAAGGAATTAATAAATATATATCAAGGAATTAATATATATATATATATATATATATATATATATGTACATATTTATTATGTATAATATGTACCGTATATGCCATGTGCGTGCGTACAGCCGCGCAGTCACCCATCCGAGTTAGTATCGCACCTAACGTTGCTTGACATCGATGATCGAACAGACTTTTTTTTTAACGTAGATAATTTATTAACTCATATAAATACAACTAAATTATTTTCATACATACATTGTAGTTTCTACCTGTTTTAGCTTAACCTACTTTGTCAATTAAGTACAAGTTGATCTTGTGGCCCATCTTCGGTACTTTTTACTTTATTCTCATTAAATTATTAAATCCTTTAGAATTTACTTTGTAAGAAAAACATGAAAAAACCTACTTGTCAGATGAACATTTAGTGCAATAAAACAATTTGCAACACTTTTGATTCGAGTAATTAAGTTACTTACTTAAATCTATATTGCATTTTTATATATATCTAATTTTTGGTAAGGCACTTTATACTTAAAGTGTTTTGGCATGTTATCAGCTTTAAGCTGAATTATGTTAGATTATTATGTTCTAATTGTGTGTTGTATAGAATCTTTCCATAATACTATAAATAAAATCTCTTATATATGGCATTTCCGCTTGTTTATATAGATCTACTATTTTACAATTCTACCTTCGTTTAGAATCAGTCTTAAGGTAGCTGTCTCGTCAGGGCATGTATTAGATAAAGTGTTCGATTTCGGATTTTATATCAAATTATATGATCAGCTTTGCAGTCGATTTTTTCTGTGGCTCCTTACCGACTATTTACTCTAGAAAATCGATCTCGAAAATCACAAATTTTGCATTACTTCATATACAGACGGCCAGAAAAAGAAGGCTCTATCACGGTTTCAATCACATATTTTCGCATTTTTCGATTAGATGAAGTGAGAAAAAACATTGCTTTTTGTACATTAGATTTCGAAGAATCCGATGCAACCATAAAATATATAGTTTACCGGAGATTTCGCTGCTAATTTTTTAGTTTATTTTAGTGAAAATGCGGTAATCGAGCAGACATTTTTTGGTCGAGGTGAGGTTGGGAAGACTTGGAAACGCCGCTGGCTAATTACTGTAGTTGCAGGTTATGAGGCTCGTCTTTCTTAGCCGAATTGGATAGTGATTGACACCCCTGTCATGCATTTAGAAACCCTTTCTCAGTAATTGTCAAAATTCAATCGACAAGGAGATGTAACCTCACTTGTAACTTTTCTCGACGACTCGCATGATCAGCTGATCAAAACGGAGTCAAATGAGAAAAATCACAGAATTTGGAAAAAGTAACATACTTTGTCACGTATGAAATTTTACACCATAATTCATAGAATTATTTTTCCCTTAGCAAAAATTGCCTGAAATATATTTCTGAACGTGAAAACCTACAAACAGTCACATGACTAGCACTTAGCGAGACAGCTACCTTAATGACGTTCACCGGTCCTTATACTAGAGAAAAACGAAATTCTATAGATTTTCTTGAAACTGGTACTAAAATTTATACCACGCATAAAGCACACCTAAATTAACGTATATTCACAGTTTCAAGAGAATTTATAAAAAATCGATTTTCTCTAGTATAAGAACCGGTGAACGTCCTTAAGCACTTATTTTGGAATCTTTGTATGGGTAACAGATTCGTTATAGCCGTTTTGCACCAAGCTGCCGCCGCATATGTGGCTATCGGCCTTAATATCATCTTATATATCAAAGTTTTGTTATGCTTATTAACGGCTGAGCCTCTTACTAACAATGGATAAAGTTGTCTCATTACAATGTATGTTTTTTTTAATACTATGATGATATGCCTTTTATATGTCAACTTATGATCTAACAATAAGTATACTTCTAAGTATTTTACAATACTTTTACAATTTATTGTCTGATTGTATACTTTTATAGGTTGTATTATACATGAATCTTTGATTTTTCTCGTAAAGACTTCTGTTTTCGCGGCGTTTATTGTTATTTTTCATTCATCATAATATTTCTGTAACATATCGATGTGTATCTGTATCTGCTTGACTGCAACTATAGCGCTAAAGAAGTATGCGTACGATACGCCGTATCATCCGCAAACATCGCTAAATTGATTTTCTCAAATTTATCTATATAGTTTAAATATATCGTAAACAATGGTGGACCAAGTACCGAGCCTTATGGTACTGAACGCACTAGTGGCGATCCTTTGACAAAAATCGTGTAAAGATAATGAAATAAAAAAAAAAGTAAGTAAATATTAAAGATAATAACGCAATTACAATTAATGTACAATAATTATTAATATAAAATTCATTATATATTTAACATAATATAATATTAATATAATCAAGAGACACGGTAGTGTCTCGCGTCAAGTACGCGCAAAGCGAGACGCACCGTGACTCTTTTACGCGAACGCACGAGTTGCGAGTACCCGAGATTTTGTGAGATCTCAATAACGACTATAACGAGTGAACGGATCAATTTCTAAGTAGGCTTGATCGATAGCTTGGGGTTTGATTTATAAATAAGAGTCTTTATTTTTTCGTTACGTGCCCTACGAGCGAAAATATTGCGATGCAAAGTCCAAATGTGCAATATTTTTATTTTAAGAAACGTCCACGTCGGACAAAAATGGCGGCTGGTGTGTCACTTTCCTATTTTTGACACGAGAGTGCACTCGTGCACTGTCGCAGTGCGTGACAGTTTTTTACAACCTAGAAAAGGATAAGTGTGTGATAGTCGTGACCGTTGCCGCGTCGTGACAAATAGTGAAATATATATAAGTATTGACCGTAGAGAGCTGATGCCGAGAGATCTTTAAAAAGGAAGGTGTATCTACAAAATCGTACAAACACGTACGTATATGCTGCCTTGTAAAAGTTGTCAAACTGTATGTTTACACGAGCGTTATTTCTGTAGTAACTTACGATAATTTACTCGTTCACGCGGGATGAATTATCATAAGTTTACTACAGAACCTCCGTTTACGCAAAGGAATTATCGTATAAGTTAAATTACTACGGAAGTAAAAAGTAAAACATTCGCGTAAACATAGTATATAATAACCAAGAAATTGATAGTGTGTGACAGTACTGACAATTGTGACCGTCGCCGCGTCGTGACAGTTACTAGTTTAGAAGAAGGAAGGTATATCCAAAATTGCACACGTATACGTATATGCTGTCTTGTAAAAGTTGTCGAACTATATATGTTTATGCGAGTGAGTATGTACATCTGTGGTAACTTACAGTAATTCATATTAAGATACGTCGTCGTCTCTCAATCAGAGAAACGTAACTTTCACTACTTTCAACGGTGATTCTTGATTTCCGATCATAAGTTACTATGAAATCTCCCGTTTACGCGGAGGAATCATCGTATCGTAAGTTACTACAGAAGTAACGTTCGCGTAAATAGGTTAGGTCATAAAAATAACACGATGTTATGTATGCGGTTTGCCGTAAATATATATATATATATATATATATATATATATATATATATATATATATATGCGTGTGCGTGTGCGTGTGCGTGCGTGCGTGCGTGCGTGCGTGCGTGCGTGCGTGTGTGTGTGTGTGTGTGTGTGTGTGTGTGTGTGTGTGTGTGTGTGTGTGTGTGTGTGTGTGATTTTAGCCTATTGTTCTGAATGTCATCTAGTCATACATATCAAGAATTTTCGATGGGTTTTTTCAGAAGATAGGATACGAAGAAAATACTAATGCATGATGACGATATCACAAAGATGCAAGGCTAGATGCCACGAAATGTGCATTTACCGTCGGTCACGCGGAATGCAAGAGAAAATCCGCCGTTAAATTGAGAGAACATTCACGAATCCTGATACTCACAAGTAATTTCTTACAATCTTCTTATGATCCTGATTATCTCATAATTTGTATTTTTGTACGTGTATTTTATGCTTTGATAGAAGGAACGTGAAAAAGAGCAGGAAAAGGAAAGAGCACTAGCGGCGAAGCAGACAGAAAAGAACAAACAGAAGAGACTGATTCAAGCTTTTAATCTGGACGAAGACGAAGATGAAGCTGAGATGTCTTCTGACGAAGACAATGCCGAAAAATTCCCGCAGTCAGAAAATGTGCAATTTTGTTTAAAGGATTCAGATTCAAGGACTGTAAATATTATAACCAGATAAATAACTTTGTTTTATCGTATAATTGATTCATTATAAAACAGCTGATTATATTATATATATATATATAATCAGTATATATATATAGTTAGGGATATCGCAAATCCTCGTACTCGATGTCGATGTCACTATCGATATATCGGGACGCCATCACGCATTATCGATACGCGGTCGCGTACACCGTCTCCATCTTGTGTGATTCATGTTTTTCTCCAAGCAAGACGTTACGTTATCTCTCTACGCTCGATCGTCGCGGACGCGGACGCGGACGAGTACTACTCTGTATAGAATCGTTTCGTCATAATCACTTTATGTAAATCGTATTCTTCTAATAAACTCAAGAGTTACATTCGGCTTTACATCCTGTCTCGTTTTCTCGGTCGTTATCCACGCAAGCTCGAACATCAAGAGACACGGTAGTGTCTCGTGCCAAGTACACGCGAAGCGAGACCGACCGTGACTCTTTTACGCAACGCGACGGGTTGCGAGTACCCGAGATGTTGAGATCTCGATAACGAGTGAACGGATCAAGTTCTAAGTAGGCTTGATCGATAGTTGGGGTTAAAATAGGGGGGGTTTCTCTTATAATATTCCGCTATACGTGCCCTACGAGCGGAGATATTGCGACGCAAAGTCCAGATGTGAAAATTTTTTATTAAGATACTTCTACTAACGCTGATTTATATTATTATGATTATCAGAGAAATGTCACTTTCACTTTTTCGACGCTGGCGGCGCAGGTATCGCCAGTTTCGATATCGCGCGCGTATTTCGAACGATCTAGTAGGTAAATTATTAAAGGTCGATAGACTTATCCGTCAGGAGAAAGATTTCTATTTAGCTAAATTAAGTATATATATAATATATATTGATTCTTATGAATCAAGCTTGAATTCGATGTTTAGGTATCCCAGGTTGCCGATGACGAGGTACAGATAGTGCGCTTCATAGTTTTCGGTGTCCAGGTGTAATAATACGTTGAATTCGATGTCTACGTGTTCCAGGTTGCCGATGACGAGGTCCACATAGTGCGCTCCGTAGTTTTCGGTGTCTACGTGTATTAATACTTTGAATTCGATGTCCCAGGTTGCCGATGACGGGATCCAGATAGTGCGCTTCATAGTTTTCGGTGTCCAGGTGTAATCGTACGTTGAATGCGATGTCTAGGTGTCCCAGGTTGCCGATGACGATGTCTAGATAGTAAGCTCCGTAGTTTTCGGTGTCTACGTGTATTAATACCTTGAATTCGATGTCCACGTGTCCCAGGTTTCCGATGACGAGATCCAGATAGTGCGCTTCATAGTTTTCGGTGTCCAGGTGTAATCGTACGTTGAATTCGATGTCTAGGTGTCCCAGGTTGCCGATGACGAGGTCCACATAGTGCGCTCCGTAGTTTTCGGTGTCTACGTGTATTAATACCTTGAATTCGATGTCCATGTGTCCCAGGTTTCCGATGACGGGATCCAGATAGTGCGCTTCATAGTTTTCGGTGTTCAGGTGTAATCGTATGTTGAATTCGATGTCTAGGTGTCCCAGGTTGCCGATGACGAGATCCACATAGTGCGCTCCGTAGTTTTCGGTGTCTACGTGTATTAATACCTTGAATTCGATGTCCACGTGTCCCAGGTTTCCGATGACGAGATCCAGATAGTGCGCTTCATAGTTTTCGGTGTTCAGGTGTAATCGTACGTTGAATTCGATGTCTAGGTGTCCCAGGTTGCCGATGACGAGGTCCACATAGTGCGCTCCGTAGTTTTCGGTGTCTACGTGTATTAATACTTTGAATTCGATGTCCACGTGTCCCAGGTTGCCGATGACGGGATCCAGATAGTGCGCCGTATAGTTTTCGGTATCCAGGTGTAATTGTACGTTAAATGCAATGTCTAGGTGTCCGAGGTTGCCGATGACGATGTCTAGATAGTGAGCTCCGTAGTTTTCGGTGTCTACGTGTATTAATACCTTAAAATTGATGTCCAGTTGTCCCAGATTGCTGATGACGACGTCTAGATAGCGCGCTCCGTAGTTTTCGGTGTCTAGATGTAATAATACCTTGAATTCGATGTCTACGTGTCCCAGGTTGCCGATGACAAGGTTCACATAGTGCGCTTCGTAGTTTTTGGTGTCTAGGTGTATTAATAACTTTAAATCTGAGTGTAGGACACGTAGATATCGAATTCGAGGTATTAATACACGTAGACACCGAAAACTACGGAGCGCACTATGTGGACCTCGTCATCGGCAACGTGGAACACCTAGACATCGAATTCAACGTATTATTACACCTGGACACCGAAAACCATGGAGCGCACTATCTGGAACCCGTCATCGGCAACCTGGAACACGTGGACATCAAATTCAAGGTATTAATACACCTGGACACCGAAAACTATGGAGCGCACTATGTGGACCTTGTTATCGGCAACCTGGGACACCTAGACATCGAATTCAAGCTTGATTCATAAGAATCGACTTAAAAATTTTCTAGCGGCAGAATTAAAATTATGTCATGACATAATAAAAATTCGCTGAATTCAAATTATGTCTAGACATAATAAAAATTGGACGAATAATAGTAACCTTTCGAAAGTAGAGGTTTTAATCGGGGAGCACACATTTCTGCACAATATGCATAATGCGTAAGCATAAGAAAATTGATTGGTCCATACACATGTGCATAAGGAAATAGACCAATCAGTTTTCTTATGCTTACGCATTATGCGTTATGCAGAAGTGTGTGCTCCCCGCTTTAAGCTTGAAATTTAAATTTTATTCATTTTTAACAAAGTTACAGCTGCTCGAATTTTGCCTATTTTTAAAGATAAATTTAGTGTTCCTTCAATTTTTGTGAGAAATGTATAATTTACTTTTACTTAAATATTATTAATTTTTATGTATTTGTTGTTATTGCTAATTTTGTGAATAATTAAATATAAAAAATAAAAATGTTTTGCAGATTCTTGCTTAACACTACAAAATAGGTGATATCAGTACAAAATTACCTTTTTCAAAAAAGGTAAAAAAAAGTGCCAAGTACACGCATTCAAAAATCTAACCTAAGTCTCTTTATATCTTTTTCACAAAATTATATTATCTAACTTAACTCAAGTGACATGTATTTAAAAAAAAAGATGTAAAATTTTTAATTTCTTTTTCACAAAATTATATTACCTAACTTAACTCAAGTGACATGTATCTAACCAAAGTGGTAGCTTTATATCTTTTTCACAAAATTATATTACCTAACTTAACTCAAGTGACATGTATTTTAAAAAAAGATGTGAAATCTTTAAATTAAATTGTGCCAATTGTAAAGAGAATATGTATATTGCTTTGAAAGATAATTGTTATGTAACTACTTTAAAGAAATAAAACCCAAGTGGTATCTTCGTATTTCTATTCAAGGGTCTTCTTCTTTTAAACCCAAGTGATAATAGCTTCTTAATTCTCTTTAACAAATTTTTAATATTACAAAGAATCATTTTAATTACAAAGAATTAAAGAAGTAACAGTACAAAATAAAAATATTTAATTAAAACAAAATAAATAAATTTTTCTTGTAAAAAAACTTGGCGCTGCTTTTTTACTCCTGTCGCATTCTTCCCTAAATTATGTTTATTGTTTTTTATTCAATCAATTCTCGCAGGTCACTGCTAAATTCTGTGACTTAGAAATTCAACGCCTTCAGCATAAAGGAACCATTGAAGCGGTCGCACCCTGTGCAGAACAATTTCTATCCCCGTTTTTTCTTATAGATAAATCATCAGGTGGCAAGCGCTTTATTTTAAACCTACGTGAATTAAATACGTATATCGATCCGCCACATTTCAAGTTGGAAGATTGGCGGACAGTTATTCGCCTCATGCTACCGAGATCGCTAATGGCTACGTTAGATCTGGAAGACGCTTACTTGCTGGTTCCAATAGACAAAAATCATAGAAAATACTTGCGTTTCCAGTGGCGCGGAATAACTTACGAATTTACCGCATTACCATTTGGCCTTTCGACAGCTCCATACATATTCACCAAAATCCTTCGACCTGTTGTATCTTACCTTCGCGAGAGAGGTTTTCAATCTATTGTTTACCTGGATGATTTTCTTTTGCTCGGCTCATCCTTAGAGGAATGCCGAGCCAATGTTACCACTGGTTACCACGACTATTAACCTCCTGCTGTCATTAGGCTTCAGGATAAATTATTCCAAGTCCTGTTTAGAACCATCATATACCCGGAAATTCTTAGGTTTTATTTTTAATTCCACCGAGCAATCAATCTCGATTCCTCCTCACCGTCGGGAAAAATTATTACAAACAACAAAAAATATGGCTCACAAATCAAGATGTTCTATCAAAGAACTCACTAGCCTGATCGGATCGCTCGTTTCGGTATGCCCAGCGGTTCAATATGGACTCTTATATACGAAATATTTGGAACGTGAAAAATTCCTAGCTCTCAATAAGAGCAACGATAATTATTCAGCAACTATGGAGATTCCATCATATCTCCAATCAGATTTTGCATGGTGGATCAAAATATTCTCAAATCCCAATCAATCTAATCAGATTCGTTCGGGCAGATTTATCAGAGAAATTTTTTCAGATGCCTCTTTGAACGGTTGAGGAGCCTCGTGCGGCGAGCTGCGTACACACGGCTGGTGGTCGGCAGACGATAGAGCTCTTCACATTAACGCACTCGAACTTAAAGCAGCCTTTTACGCCCTTCGCTGCTTCGCAGCGGACCTCTCCGATTGTGACATCCTGCTTCGTATTGACAACACAACCGCTTTAGCCTACGTCAATAAGTTTGGTTCTATTCAATTTCCACATCTTACCGAAATTTCAAGACAAATTTGGCGGTGGTGCGAGGATCAAAATATCTTCAATTTTGCCTCGTATATTTTCTCTATTGAGAACTCCATCGCCGACGCTGAATCTCGAATCGCAGACCCCGATACCGAGTGGTCCCTATCCAACTATAACTTTCAGCGAGTGGCTAGAACCTTTGGTCCATTCGATGTAGACCTTTTCGCGTCTATACTCAATATCAAGTGTGATTCCTACGTTTCATGGTTCCAAGATCCAGGATCTTTAGCAGTAGATGCGTTCACCCTCTCATGGAAGGGACTGAATTTTTACGCTTTTCCACCCTTTATTTTGTTACCACGCGTATTGAGAAAGATAGTGGACGAGGGCGCAAAGGGAACTTTGGTAGTGCCCTGATGGCCCTCTCAAGCATGGTTTCCGTTGTTCCAACGTCTCTTAATATCGAAACCATTAATTCTTCCCCCCAGTTACTCTCTGCTTTCTTCACCTTTCAGGAACCATCATCCAGCGTGGAAAACTCTTTTCCTGGTGGCCGGGAAATTATCAGGGAATCCTTCAAGGCCCGTCTAATACCATCAGTAGCTATACCAACAATGCTAGCTTCTTTATCAGAAGCAACGATCAAGCAATACTCTCGCCCTCTTCACCTTTGGTGGAACTTCTGTCACCGCCGTCAGCTATCTCTATACACTCCAACGGTCCCTCAGATGCTAGAATTTCTAGCTCAAGAACTCAACCCTACCGGCTCTTATTCGAGCCTAAATACGATGAGGTCGGCTATCTCGCTAATTTCTCAGAATGAAATCGGTCAACATCCGGCGGTTAAACGTTTTTGTAAAGGCGTTGCAGCGAGCAATCCACCGCAACCTCGTTATGACTACGTCTGGGATCCGGCTCCGGTTATCGTGAAATTAGCTTCTATTTATCCATACGATTCATGTTCTTTGAATGTCCTTACCAAGAAACTAATTCTGCTTCTTGCTCTCGCCACGGGCCAGCGCGCACAAACACTCGCTTCCATCAGAATATCTCAGATCTCGATTAATGATAAAATGATAATACGGATTCCTGACCGAATCAAAACCTCAGCACCGAATCGCGCTCAACCCCTTTTCTATTTTTCGCGTTTCCAGGATCGCGAGAATCTCTGTATCGTACGCTTAACAGAGTATTACATAGATAAAACCAAAGATTTACGGCCAACGGGATGCGATTTCCTTTTTATTTCTCTTACTAAACCATATAAAGCTATTACGGCTCAAACGGTAAGCCGTTGGATTCGACAGAGCTTAGACAATTGCGGAATAAATACTAATATTTTCTCAGCTCACAGTACCCGTCACGCGTTAACGTCAAAAGCTGCAAAAAAGGGAGTCTCGCTCGACTTGATTAAGCGTGCGGCAGGCTGGACCGGTGAGTCCCGCGTTTTTGCAAATTTTTACAATAGACCTATCATTAATCCAGAGGATTTCAGTAACGCGGTTCTTTTACCATAAAGGTCTCAAGTATATCCTCTTACGCATATTCCATATATAATGCCAATAGGTTAAAAAAAAAAGTTATTTTTTACGGTATCCTAATGTAATTGCTTTATATAATTATATATTGCCCATCTTGTATCATCAACACTACTTAGTGAATAATATTATTTTTATAATACAGTATTTGGATAACAAATCGCGAATCTGTTTTTTGAACAGCTACATAATTATTCCATCCGGACGAGACAACTGGGCATAATTGTTAGATTGAATGAACTTACCTGTGAAGTTCGATCCTAATTATGCCCTGTGTCTCGTCCGGATGGACGCCCACCCTGGCCATTGTTCTCTCCTCCTTAATATATCGCGATTTGTCTTCTTTGAACTTATGAAGAAGGAAGGCGCGCGCAGCGCCTATAGAGGCGCGGACTGTGCGGAAGGCGCTGTGAAGCACGCGCGCGCTTTTTACTTTGGGGCAATTCTTTGAATGCTGTTGTCTGGAAGCGTGCGGGAGCACGACTACATAATTATTCCATCCGGACGAGACACAGGGCATAATTAGGATCAAACTTCACAGGTAAGTTCGTTCAATCTAACAATTTTCATAGTTCAAAAAAATATACTTTTTGGAATGGATCAAAAAACGAATTCAGCCATTTCAAAGAACAACTTTTTAGCTTTCAAACGCGACTTATAAAATGTCGATATTTTTTTTATAAAGTTATGCAATTTAAAAGAAAAAATAAATTTTTATGAAAATTTTTTTAGAACTGTTTAAATTTTCAAATGTATCTTTGTTTAAACAAATAATGTAATAAATCTATCAACGCCATTGTATTTTTGAGAAAATTTCCGATCTAAAGAAAAAAAATTTGTTTCAATTGACAAATTACAGCCCGATATACAGTCAATCAAAGTCGCCGGGTTAGGCTAACCCATGTCCGTACGGAACGTAACTTTTTTATAGTCCGTACCCTGAGGGTTAATTGAAAAAGGTAATGGAGAAAAATGTTGAAGAGTGTAATGACATCCGATTTTTCATACGTCAATATTTTTTTGCAAGTGCAATAACGCATGTACCGTAACTACACTTTTTAAAAATATAAAACCATACACTTCTTTTTGCATAAATCAATATTCATCTGCACATCAAAATAAATATATCATACTACGTATAAAAGTATTAAAGTAAACGAAAAATTAATAGTTCATGAAACATTTTATATTTTAGCTAACATATTGTAATACAAAGTAAAATATGAAATATGTTATGCAATCTGTTCACTTTTGATAATCTTATATCAATATTTTTATATAGAGAATAATGATATAAAAATCCACTGATTGAAAAAAATATACAATAGCTTTTAAAAATATTTATTATTGCTATACCTAATAAAAATCAGGCAATATATCAATCGACACTTATTTATAATTACCGTTATTTTATTAATATTTTAACAAATATGTTAACGGTAAAATAAATACTTCATATAAAATACAGTATATTTTATGCCAATTTTATGTCTTACGTGGTAGACTACTCCTTAATTTGATGTAAGTGTTATATATAGTCTACATATGTCATAACCCCAGCGCAAATATATAATTTTTTAAAAATCATTTTAAGAAACATAATAATTAAATCAATAAATTATTTCATGATAATACAAGAAATAAATTTTATGTAAAAAATTTGTAAAACCTAATTTACCAGTAATACTTTTTTATAAGGGACGGTACTATCATAATGCAGACATGGGATTAGCGAGTTTTTAACGTGGCACGTGCATGGCGCTAACATGGCGCCAGTAAGGTATTATCATAATGCAGACATGGGACTAGCGAGTTTTCAACGTGGCACGTGGATGACACTGCCCTATAAAAAATTACTATTGAACTATTCGATTATTGATTAGAAACCTATTAAACACTATCGGTCTCACCAATAGTTTGTAATATTATAGTCAAATAATTCAATGGTATTTTTTAGTAAGAGTGATGTAGAGCTGGCATAAAATGCATTAAAATCTATAATTTATTAATTAATATGATTACTGCATCTATAATAATAATAAAAGTGTATAATAAAATAAAAGTTATAAAATATTTACAAAAATATTTATAAAATACTGCTTTTAGGTTTTAACGGAAACCCCTTTGTGACGTCTCGTGCGAAAATTTCGTAATAATATAAGTTTATCAGTTCTTCTAAGATTGATTGACGCCTAATTTAATTATTTATTATTTATTGCCGAGCTGAATTATTTATTTATTATTTATTTATTATTATTTATTATTATTTATTATTAATTATTATCATTTATTGCCGGATAAATTAGTAAAGCCCTGCTAGCCGAAGAACCTTGGCCGCGGCACAGGTGAAGGATAAAATAATCCTCTCTCAATTTTAACGCACATGCAGATCGATCGCTTCTAAAACAATTAAGAAGTCGATCTAGAAAAGCCAATGAGAAGAATCTCGACAGCATCTAATGTGGCGCAAGTGTGGGCCGCATTAGAAACGCAGTCAAATTCAGACCTGCGCCCGTTCAATTTTAGATTATGTAAATGCCATATTAGGCGCGGACATGGCCCTGATATGGCTCTTTCCAGTGTTTTAAGATAAGGCTGTAGCGTGGCAAACTTGCATGGCGCTGACAAGTGTCGTGGCGCTGGCAAGGCAATTTCTACCAGGAATATCACAATAAAATATAAAATGTCTTCAGAATTACTGTTTCTTTTTTTTATAACTTAAGAGAGGAGCCTCATGTAAAACGCTGAAAACAAGGCAATTTTCTAGAATTTTTTTTAAAGAGACATTAAAATGAAATTTATTGAAACTTGGGTAATGGTTTTAGCAACATTTGTAGATGTAAAAAAATTTTTTTATTGCAAAATTCTTTATTTATAAGTAGCAACAAAGCCTATTCTCAAAGGCCGCGATGCCGGACTTCACAATTGACGTGCAGCATTGCGCTTGCAATTAATCACTGAATCAAAAATACAAAATTTTTTTAATTTTATTATAAGTTATTATTGTCGGTAACCTATTTGTTTAGTAAAAAATGTAAAATTGAAAAAAAAAATAATAGGACTTACTTAGAAAAAGATATTCAATTTTTGCGGAAAAAATTTTGGCTTTAATTATGCAATAAAAGTTATTTAATTTGATAAAATGACTAAACAAGTAAGTTTACACACAATGGTATTTAGTTATCTACATGCATGCCAAAGGGTAAGTCGATTGGTCGAATAGTTTATGAGTAATCTTGCACGCCAATTTGAAAAACATGGTTTTGAGAAAAAAGCGTTTAAAGTTTCAAGTACTTGGAGCGCACGCTTTACTTGCGTAACGCTCAAGTATAAAATCGCCTATTTCAAGTTCAAATTTCGCTCTGGAACTTTGGGAACATATTCTAGAGATATTATCTTAATAATTTATGACGATCCGATTAATCGGACCAAAACCAATGGTTTAATCGTCACGATGATTATTTGCCAACTGTAGTCGATGAAATGAAAGTTTAATGTTTATTGTATTGTTGGAAAATTACGAATGTACTTTCGGTAAACTTAATAACTTTAATAACTTAATGTTTTATATAAAAAAAACTGACTTATGGAGAAGAAATTTATGGTTACCTATATTAAAAAAAAATTTAAATACATTCTTATACAGGTTTATTATTACTACGCATCTGTAAAGAAAGCAACACAACAAGAATTGTAAGTACAACTTTGATTATTTTGTTTATTATCTTTTTTCTCTCATTATATAATCTTACTTATCTCAGATCATGCATGCACTTATAATTTCTTGATTACTATTACAATATTACAAAATATTATAATATTAAAAATAAGTCGATACATATCTATAATAAGGATTAGGACCAGTATACGAGCATTAATCGATGTTACAACAATTTTAACTTGTATCAAGATTTATTAAATTGTATTTCGTACCATACTCGGACTTCATCAGAATTAAGCAAATAATTAATACTAATGTATATCGGGGTCAAATCGCAATCAATCAAACATGGAGAAGTACCGCAATCATCAAGTCAAAAAACTTAAACATTGTAGAACGTTTTCTTAGCAAGTCAATCATGCTCCAGTTAAATTTCCGTTTTTATTAAGTATCATCGTCCCGTGGAGACCCATGCAAGTCCACAATTTCAAAAGGCACCATACATTTCTGTACCAACTTAGTGGCAACTGAATAAATGATCGATACATATCCAATATATAAATATATATTATTTTATTATGTATTATTTACCTTAATTGATCTTGAATGTCCTCATGTAATAATCATTAAACTTTTGTCTTAAAAAGGATTATCATATAAAATAAATATAGCATTCCATTTAAAAAATGAAGTTAACTATGGCACGCTGTTTTGCTATTTAATACTATCATAAAAATTCTACCAAATTAAATTGATACTCAAAGAAAAGAAATTATTTTATGTCTAGACATATTTATAATTCATCGAATTATTATTTAGCTATTACATAAATGAAAATGCAGAATTAAAATTATGTCTAGACAAAATATTAATTCTGGAATTATTTTATGTTATAACATAAAATTTTTTCGGAAATTAAAATTATGCACATAATTGTAATTGCCGATTTTGTATTATGTACATAATTTTAATTCTAGAATTTTTATTATGTACATAAATTTAATTTTATAATTTTTATGTACATAATTTTAATTCTTGAATTTCCATTATGTACATAATTTTAATTCTTGAATTTCTATTATGTACATAATTTTAATTCTTGAATTTCTCTTATGTACAAAATTTTAATTCTTGAATTTCAATTATGTACATAATTTTAATTCTTGAATTTCTATTATGTACATAATTTTAATTCTTGAATTTCCATTATGTACATAATTTTAATTCTTGAATTTCCATTATGTACATAATTTTAATTCTTGAATTTCTATTATGTACATAATTTTAATTCTTGAATTTTAATTATGTACATAATTTTAATTCTTAAATTTTTATGTAGACATAATTTTAATTATTGAATTTTTATTATGTACATAATGAAAATTCAAAAATTAAAATTATGTACATATTAAAAATATGTACATATTAAAAATTCAAGAATTAAAATTATGTACATAATAAAAATTCAGGAATTAAAATTATGTACATAATGGAAATTCAAGAATTAAAATTATGTACATAATAAAAATTTAAGAATTAAAATTATGTACATAATAAAAATTCAAGAATTAAAATTATGTACATAATGGAAATTCTCAATAAATATTATGTTTTAACATAATAAAAATTTCTTTCAATTTAAAATTTTATATGAAATCTAGGATTGAAATGATAGTAGCACGTAATTCTAATTTTTAATTTTTATTATGTCATAGCATAATTTTTATTCACTGAAATTTTCCCTGGTAGAAATTTTGACTGGGCGCTTGCATGGCACTGATCAGCGTGCCACACTGCCATTTCAGGAGCTGGTATGGCACGCTGGTAAGCGCCATCCGCGAAACGTCACGTTTTGCCCGCTAGCGCCACAGATCTGACGTGGTGCTGGTATGGCGCTGGCATGGCGCTAACATGGCAGCGGTATTATATGATATTCACCTAACATAAAAAAAATTTTTTTTTTTCGAAATTTTATTACTATTTTATAACTAAATTTGTTTCTTAAGATGCAGTCTATGATTATAAATATTTTCTCGTATTTGAAAAAAACACTTACCTTGGTGGGATCGAACTCGGGACCTCTGGATCGTGAGTCAACTGCCTTACGTGGTCGGCTACTTCTTAATTTGATGTAAGTGTTATATATAGTCTACATATGTCATAATCAGCGCAAATATATAATTTTTCAAAAATCATCTTAAGAAACAAATTCAGTTTAAAAAGAGTAATAATTATTTAATATTGTTTTTATTTATATATTTTATTTATAAATTATTTATATAAATTTAATTAATTATTTATTATTTATTGCCAAACCAAATTATTTATTTACCATTTATTTATTATTATTTATTATTATTTATTATTATTATTTATTATCATTTATTATTATTATTTATTATTATTTATTATTATTTATTATTATTTATTATCATTTATTATCATTTATTGCCAGATAAATTAGTAGAGCCCTGCCAGCCGAAGGACCCCGGCCGCGGCAGGTGAAGGATAAAACAATCCTGTCTCAATTTTAACGTACATGCGTTAATAATTTCTAAAACAATTAAGAAGTTGATCTAGAAGCCAAAGAGACGAATCTCGACAGCACCTAATGTGGCGCAAGTGTGGATCGCATTAGAAACTTAGTCAAATCTAGACCTGCGCCCGTTCAATTTTATGTAAATGCCATATTAGGCGCGAACATGGCCCTGATATGGCTCTTTCCAGTTTTTAGGATAAGGCTGTGGCGTGGCAAACTTGCATGGCGCTGACAAGTGTCGTGGCGCTGGCAAGGCAATTTCTACCAGGGCTATTAACCATGACATAATTTTAATTCGTGAATTTTTATTATGTTGTAGCATAATTTTAATTTACTGAATTACTATGATAGCTTACATAATTTATATTTCTGCAATTATTATTATGTTACAACATAATAAAAATACATTAATATTATCTCATGACATAATAAAAATGAATTAAAATTATGTCTTGACATAAAAATAATTCGACATATAAACTGTACCTCACTCTATGTATGGCACGCCGTTTTGCTATTTATTCATAAAATTTTTATTTTGAATTAATTTTACGTGAATACATAATTTTAATTCATTTTTATTATGTTATGACATAATAAAAATGGTTCCGAAAAACTATCTACTTCAATTTAAATCAATTACTGAATTTTTATTTTAGATTACAAAATCCTATTAATAAATAGCAAAACGGCGTGCCATAGTTAACCTTGAAATGTCCTCAACGCCTCCACTCATAAAATAATCGTTTCCACTATATGATGTCCTCCCCCTTATTATACCGAACATGTCCGTATATATAAATCTAATTCTAGATTTTAAGTATTTTAATTTAATATCTTTCTTACACGTGCAGAATGACTGATTTATGTAACAAAAAATAAATAAAAATATGAAAATTGAATATATTCTAATAACCATATCTAATAACCATCTAATAAGTCTAATAACCATATTTCATTTTTATATATAGAATAAAAATGAAAAGAATCGATTATGTGATATAAAAAACACGGCTATTTGAAGAAAATAAATATTTAAAGAAAAAAACTGTGATTGTACATACATTGCAAATGTATTGATGCATTTGTCTACACAAGAAACGGAATCACCGATCGATTTCTCTTGTCATTTTTATGTAAATCTAAAATTATTAACAATAAAATTAAATCGTGCAAAAGTAAACACTACTGCGAAATATGTTATAATTTTTAAATAAATATTAAAATATACTTAAAAAATGTATGTCAGAGTCTCCGAAACATTAAAAAATATAAAAGAAAGATTTTTCATACATAACTATATTTTCGAAAAAAATGAATTTTAAAATTGAAAATTTAATAACATTTTTACATTTCTTTAGACTTGAATGTTTAAAATATTTGTCATATGTTGCGTGTCATACTTCAACAAATTTATCTCGCTACAGTTACCAAAATATGTAAATGAATGCTACATTGAAATGAAAAACAAAAGTAATATATAACGAAACAAATATATAAATAAAGATATTGTAAATAAATGTATAATTATATAAAATTTAATTGCGCAAAAGGAAACCAATAATGCTGCTAATTTCTTTAATGTATTTAGTAGATATTCTATTCCAAATATTATTAAATGTATATAATAAAATCAATAAACAAATAATAATTTTTAACATATGTCAGAAAACATTAATTACATTTTTATTCTGACACAACAAATTTTATTTCTAATACTTTTTTTCTAAATAACTATATCTCCTCCAAAACATTTTAGTATCAGTATTAAGTATTTTGCATAATTATATCCTATAATATATGTGTTTGGTAAACAACAAATTTTTTGCACTATTTTGTAAAACAATATTGTAGACGTGGATTTCAACAATCTACATATTCTGCAACATGTTTAAGCCACGTTGATCCACGATAAAATCAAGTTTTTATACAAGTGCCCAAAAACGTTTGATAGTACTTTAAATATTCCAGAAGGCTGCGTCCGCATACCGCACATCCCATGAATTCGTGAATACCTTGAAACTGCACAAAAATGGATAAAGCGGTATGCATACATTCGTAAAACATCCAATCCTTATATGGCTAGATAAAAATTTGAACCTTACGTATAAGATATATTTCCGAATCTTAATTTTTGCCAATTTATTCTTTCGCCTGAGATTTTTTTTGTATCTCCACACACATTGCTATTTTATATTACCGTATAAAAAACAGCATTTTCATTACTCGTTTAAGCAATACCAGTAATAGGTGCGTAACTGTGATTTTGGTTTCAATCTAATTATTTACTATTATTGATATTATTTTACCAGTGATACCGTTCAAAAACTTATTAATGCGTGTAATTTTTATTCTATTTATTTAAGCTATTATTTCCACGTGTCAATAAACAAAAACCCCATTGTAGACAAAGAGTTATAGTGTATAACGGAAATTATTCTGAAAAATTACACTTTCGTAGTTGTAACACTCGTACGGTGGCATATAGTCGATACGTTTAAATAGACTAAGCATCGATATATGTATAGTAAAATGCATTAAACATCAGTAATTAACATCGTTGATCTTTGGAATGCATAATTCTGACATTCAAAAATTTTTTATGTACATACACATAATGTCAATTCATATGTAATATCGATAAATAATTTAAACTACATCGGGTGGCAAAAGGATTATCTGCCTTTAACCGCGCGCAAGCCGATTATCCTTAGATAACAATTAATAGAGATAAAAGCGACAGGATATAAGCAAATTTTTGCTTGCAAAGTAAGAGTCGATCACACAGAGGACATGATTATTTTTACCTTGGATACATCCAAAAAGGAGCAACAGCGATGCAAGGAAGCAGCAGTGGTTTCTCGTCAACATGTTCTTCTATCCGTGATCACACGCGAAGTTTATCCCGAAAGCACAAAGCACTTGACGGAATACCAGGCACCTCATACACGCACTTATAAGCACTTTCTGCAGCGATATACACTGTGCGTGAACGATTTCGTAGCGAACTTCCTCAGGCGAGACAAGGGGTTACAACAGTAGGGAGCGAGCTTCTCTCTCTCTCTCTCTCTCTCTCTCTCTCTCTCTCTCTCTCTCGAACGGATCAGTGTGCGGAACGACGACTGCAATTGAAAACGCACGAGAACCTCACACAACACAGAACGGAAGCGAACTGAGCCATGGCTAGCTGTCCAAAGTCCGTATCAAACCCCTTCCCTTCCGCTACCTCATCGAGTTCTCCCCCACTATCCGTCGGTTATAACCTCCCACCATCCCTTGCTCACGCGCTCACTTCGCATTTCGCGTTCCACCGTTCGCACCATCAGACAAACCTCCCTCTTTACGTTCGAAACCCCTCCTGACACTTCCGGCAGCGAGTTTGCATCACGCTTCTCTCTCATTTTTCCATTCCCGCAGATCGTTCCGTCCTTTTTTGACATCCTGCTCTCGACGTCCACTCCCTTGATGCAACCCCTTGATGTCGTAGTGCTACTCCAACATGCTTATTCCTACATGTCAATTTATCGCGTCTCGAGTTTATCGAACGTAGGATTATCGCGTTGCGACGCCACATCGCACACGTTTTGTCATCCGCTCGAGTATCTCTCGCGAATAATATATGTTTTACCGTGCGCGCCGCTATATCGATCGCGCCTTTTCAGTATTGTAATGAATCATGACATTTACCAGAACTGTGCGAGGTGCAATTTTTCTTTATTTAATTTTCTTCTGCCTCAAATATATCACTCGCCACCCTGTACACTGCATTATCCGCTAAACACTGCATATTTTAAGAGGCTGCTGGAGTAGCAAAAATTACCGACATTTTTTTTAGCAGGCTATACTTTAAATTGGCTTTACGAAATTGAAAAATTTTTTTACAGAATTAAAGTACGCATAAAAACGGAGAGTGCTAGCGTTGATTTTACATCAAAAACAAAGAAAATAAAAAAATTATCAAGAGACACGGTAGTGTCTCGCGCCAAATACGCGCGAAGCGAGACGCACCGTGACTCTTTTACGCGAACGCACGAGCTGCGAGTACCCAAGATTTTGAGATCTCAATAACGAGTAAACGTTTTCGTTACGTGCCCTACGAGCGAAGATATTGCATTGCAAAGTCCAAATGTGCAATATTTTTATTTTAAGAAACGTCCACGTCGGACAAAAATGGCGGCTGGTGTGTCACTTTCCCATTTTTGACACGAGAGTGCACTCGTGCACTGTCGCAGTGCGTGACAGTTTTTTACAACCTAGAAAAGGATAAGTGTGTGATAGTCGTGACCGTTGCCGCGTCGTGACAGATAGTGAAATATATATCAAGAGACACGGTAGTGTCTCGCGCCAAGTATACGCGGAGCGAGACCGACCGTGACTCTTTTAAGCCCGGTCTACATAGGCCGCAGTTCGCAAAACGCAAGACACACGCACAGTCTACATGTTAATCTAACCTCTATACACAGAGACGTTAGATTGACATGTAGACTGTGCGTGTGTCTTGCGTTTTGCGAACTGCGGCCTATGTAGACCGGGCTTTACGCGACGCGACGGGTTGCGAGTACTCAAGATGTTGAGATCTCGTATAACGAGTGAACGGATAAAGTTCTAAGTAAGCTTGATCGATAGCTTGGGGTCCAAATAGGGGGGGGGGGGTTTCTCTTATAATATTCCGCTACGTGCCCTACGAGCGGAGATATTGCGAGCAAAGTCAAAATGTTGAAAATTTTTTATTAAGATACTACTTCTACTAACGCTGATATAATAGATATAGAGAGATCACGTGATCAGAGAAATGTAACTTTCACTTATTCGCCACTGGCGGCGCTTTCGCGCAGTGCAGATAGTGTGTTCATACGTATGTACGTGTGTGTACTGCGCGCAGTGTAGATAGTGCGTTCAGCGCGCTGTCACGTCAGTTCACTTAACTTAACCTATGTCGGAGCGAGACCGACCTTGGTGACTCTTTACGCGACGCGACGATTAATTCAAGGTAATTGTTTTATATTATATTATTATGTAATTATAATAAATGTCCTACCTTAATATATGTATATATCTATTATTCTATATTTTACTATATTATATTCAGTATTTCATGCTTAATTTTTATTTTCCTTGTTTCCCCATGGAGCATGCATCTATTCTATTTTCAATTTAGTCAAGACAATCGGATTTAATAAGCACATGATCATCACATTTTCTATTTGAGTATTTATTTCGTTAAATATTATTAGAATTTATTGAATGAATATATATTGCCTAATTTTATACATATCTGTTTAGAATTGCTAATACATTCAGTTATATCTGATATATTAAGCATAAAAATATAGAGTAAAGTATAGATTTTGTTTTCAATATATCTACTGAATAGTTTGCTTAATTGTTGAATATTTGTTATTCTAAAAGGGATAACGTCATCACATGGAACAAGGAACAAGACAAGTTAGCGCAACAGAAAGTGAATGAAAATTTTATTGTTTTTGCTATTCTAAAAGGGATAACGTCACATGGGACGAGAAACAAGACAAGTTAGCACAACAGAAAGTGACTGAGAATTCTATTGTTACGATGTCACCTGAGCAATTTCTAAATATGAAACTGAAGCGGATAAATATTGGGACAAGTTTTATAAAATACACAATAACGGGTATGTACACTCTAAGGGTCCGTTCCGTTTCACGCATATGCGCGCATTTATCTATAGCATACGTAATGTTTACTATAGAAAATGCGCGCATATGCGTGAAACGGAACAGACCCTAAGAAAAACATTTTCTCTGTGTCTTAAATTATTTAGAATACTAGACACCACCGACGCGCGCTTTGCGCGCGCTATTTAGCTTTAACATTATGCTATTACTATTACACTATTAAGGTAGCTGTCTCGTCAGGGCATGTATTAGATAAAGTGTTCAATTTCGGATTTTATATCAAATTATATGATCAGCTTTACAGTCGATTTTTTCTGTGGCTCCTTACCGACTATTTACTCTAGAAAATCGATCTCGAAAATCACAAATTTTGCATTACTTCATATACAGACGGCCAGAAAAAGAAGGCTCTATCACGGTTTCAATCACATATTTTCGCATTTTTCGATTAGATGAAGTGAGAAAAAACATTGCTTTTTGTACATTAGATTTCGAAGAATCCGATGCAACCATAAAATATATAGTTTACCGGAGATTTCGCTGCTAATTTTTTAGTTTATTTTAGTGAAAATGCGGTAATCGAGCAGACATTTTTTGGTCGAGGTGAGGTTGGGAAGACTTGGAAACGCCGCTGGCTAATTACTGTAGTTGCAGGTTATGGGGCTCGTCTTTCTTAGCCGAATTGGATAGTGATTGACACCCCTGTCATGCATTTAGAAACCCTTTCTCAGTAATTGTCAAAATTTAATCGACAAGGAGATGTAACCTCACTTGTAACTTTTCTCGACGACTCGCATGATCAGCTGATCAAAACGGAGTCAAATGAGAAAAATCACAGAATTTGGAAAAAGTAACATACTTTGTCACGTATGAAATTTTACACCATAATTCATAGAATTATTTTTCCCTTAGCAAAAAATTGCCTGAAATATATTTCTGAACGTGAAAACCTACAAACAGTCACATGCCTAGTAGTCCGAGAGCTGGTTACGAAAATACCAACGTTATTTGTTTAAGGAAGTTTTCAACCTCAAACGATTGTGGCAATGTTGCAAATCAAGAAAGCGCAAGTCTGGCTGCTGGCCGGTGGTGCGTTTAGCGGGGGCGTACGCCCTTAGCTGTAAAATATTGAGGATGAAAAACGTCATATGTGTACGGCTAAAAATTTTTTTGCGTGTACTATATAATATTGTAAAGTACTTGCAAATGTTGCCAGACCTGTAGGTGGGGTCTAAAGTATTGCCAGATCAGGGTATAACTGCTTAAGACTTAATAACATTCACGTTATTTCTGTAAAGTTGAAATTTTTTTGCTTATTGTATACGTGTTTAATAATCTGTATATGAAATGACAAACAAAAATCTCGGATCTAACACCGTGCCAGACGTCGCCGAAAATCTCAGTATCTATGGAATGTACTGTAAATTGCCGGCAGCAACAATTAATTTTATAATTTAAATTTTTCGAGCATTAAATTTAAAATGTTCTCTGCTAATAACAATAATATTTACGAACATTTTTTACGGGGGAAAGGGCACACAAAAATTTCGGTTCTAAAACCTTGACAGACTCCGACAAACAGCTCTTTACCGGGGCGATAAAATACACACATGGAAGCTATTCTTCACGAGTAGGTATACAGAATTTATAGAAAGCGATGTAACATAGACTTATCAAGACACGTGTTTTGCGCCGAATATATGCGCCGTGAAAGACCACCCACGTGTATCATTTGTTTTACGCAAGCCGGCGAGTCTAGACCAGTTCCTGCCGTATGATGATAATGAAAATGAATCCAATAATAGCGATGACGGTGATGACTGCGAAGCACTTGATGATTTATATGAAGATTATAGCGAAACAGATGATTAAAAATTGTTTAAACCATTTTTTTACTTAAATATAATGTAATCTAAAATTACAACGAATAATTAATAATTAATAATAAATTTATAGAATAGTCTTTCGAAAGATTTCGAGGAAATTGTCTTTTGAAAGACTCCTCAATTTACGCCGACGCGGACGCGGAAGTTCATCAAGCTTCCGCGTCAATCGAACTATTGCGAGATGCATAAGAATGTACGACAATGCATTTCGACATTCGCGGAACCGCGGAAGTTCATCAAGCTTCCGCGTCAATATTGCGAGATGCTTAGGAATGTGCGACAACGCATTTCTTCAATCGCAAAACCGCGGAAGTACAGCGAGATTGCGAATGCGCTCGGTCACTGACCGACCTCATTCGGGGGACCATCGAACCCGGCGGAAAAGCGCCGACAGGGCATAATCCCAACCAATATAAGGGACCGTCGAAGAAGCCGCGGGGGAGAGTATAACACCGGAGACTCTGCCCGTGACCGTCCTCGCAAGTCGTGTCGCGAAAGTTTATATTATAACAAAGCGCGTGCGATTAATAGTAATCGTGAAAAGCAAATACAAATGTAAGTTAGTGAGTGTAGAAGGGGCGTTGAAATAAAGCTCCAATATAAAGTGAAACGAAGTGAAGTTTATTTGACGACGCCTACACCTTGTTCCTTCTACGAACCTGAACTCTTCCTAGTCTGCCCGCTTGTGCCTACCGAGTTCCAACTCGTCAGGTCAAGAGATCCCGAAAATAATAACGTTTTGCCGTAAGCCGTCACCAACCGGCGACACGGCATAACAATAAAATAAAATTAAAATTTTCTATTTTTATAATAAAACAAAAAAAATTTATTATTTTTATTAACAGAACATTTCAAATTTAAAACATATGTCAAAAAAGTTGAACATTTATATCCTACGATTTGTTTGTCGGAGTCTGTCAAGGTTTTAGAACCGAAATTTTTGTGTGCCCCTTTCCCCGTAAAAAATGTTCGTAAATATTATTGTTATTAGCAGAGAACATTTTAAATTTAATGCTCGAAAAATTTAAGTTATAAAATTAATTGTTGCTGCCGGTAATTTACAGTACATTCCATAGATACTGAGATTTTCGGCGACGTCTGGCACGGTGTTAGACCCGAGATTTTTGTCTGTCATTTCATATACAGATTATTAAACACGTATACAATAAGCAAAAAAAATTTCAATTTTACAGAAATAACGTGAATGTTATTAAGTCTTAAGCAGTTATACCCTGATCTGGCAATACTTTAGACCTCACCTACAGGTCTGGCAACATTTGCAAGTACTTTACAATATTATATAGTACACGCAAAAAAATTTTTAGCCGTACACATATGACGTTTTTCATCCTCGATATTTTACAGCTAAGGGCGTACGCCCCCGCTAAACGCACCACCGGCCAGCAGCCAGACTTGCGCTTTCTTGATTTACAACATTGCCACAATTGTTTGAGGTTGAAAATTTTCTTAAACAAATGACGTTGGTATTTTCGTAGCCAGCTCTCGGACTATAGCACTTAGCGAGACAGCTACCTTAACTTCTTGATACACACAATACACACAACTGTCAAAATATATACGATGACAGCTGCAAATGAAGTAAGCACAGCGAGAGAACCAATTGGCATCGCGGAAAAGCGGCAACAAAAAACTTCGAGATATGCGAGTATCGACTTAACATGCCCTTTTTTTAGAAAGGACTAGACATTACTGACGCGCGCGCTTCGCGCGCGCCATTTAGCTTTAACATTATGCTATTACTATTACACTATTAACTTCTTGATACACACAACTGTCAAAATATACGATGACAGCTGCAAACGAAGTAAGCGCAGCGAGAGAACCAATCGGCATCGCGGAAAAGAGGCAACAATAATTTCGATACAAACGCAATTTACACAGTTAACACGCCTTTTTTAAAAGTGGACTAGCACACACGCGCGCTACGCGCGCGCTTTAAACTTTTTCCGTTTCATTCACCTTAAAACACTCATCCCACATCACATTTTCTCTCCGTTAAAATGTATTCCCTTTCTCATCAACTGTACCAATGTCCATTCGCCACACCTCGCGTTTCTTTTTTTCTCTCCGCTCACTTCACGCATATCTGTCTCTCCCATATTTTGTTTTATTTTTTTTTACTTTTCGCATAAGACTTATCACACATCGCTTCCTCGGATCTCATTTTTTTCCTTACACTTCACATTCGTTATCCCCCCTCTGCTTTTACTTTTCCCATTCTTCCTTTTTCTTCACTAATTATCTCTTCTTCAATTTTTTTCAATATTTTCACCACCACCTCTAATTTCTTTATTTTTTACTTTATTTACTGAAAGATAATCTATCACATACTCGTTCTTTGTTACTAATTTTTCTTATTTTTTCCTTTATTTATCGAAAGATAATCTATTACATATTCGTCCTTCGTTCCCATCTTTCTTTTTTCCACTTTACTCTTCACATTCTTTATCCCACTATACCTTCTTTGCTTTTCCTTCTCCCACTCTCTCTTTTTTTCACTATCTCTTTTTTCATTTTTTTAATTTTTTTCACCGCCATTTTTTTTATTTTTATTATCTCTAATATTTTGTTTTTATTTATATTTATATTTATATTTATTTGTTTATTTATTTACTTATTTTTCTTTTTTTGTTTTTCTTTATTATTTGTTTTAAAATATTTATCCCATTCTACAATTTTTCTCTCTGTTAATTCATTTCTTTTTCTTCTCTACTATACTAATATCTAATCGTTACCACCTCCCATTTCTTTTCCCTCTCTGCTTACTTCACGTACCTATCTCTCTCATATAGTAAAATAAAATAAAATAATGATGCTATATATATGGGGCGTTCCACGTCAAATCGGACACCATTGGGCTTTTGCATCTCCAACCTTTTTGAAAATTTTTTATGTTATAGTATTAGTTGAAAGAGGCCTGCATGATTTTTTTCAAATTTTTTTGCCAAACCGTTTTCAAAATAACGTTTTTTGAAAAATTACGTTACTTTTTTTTTAAACGCCCATAATTGTACGAAAAATCGGCCAAATAGCACGTTTTTTTTTCAAAATGTTCGTATTTAAACACACTTTTGATAAAAAATATCAAAAAAATTTTTCAAACTGTATTTCTATAAGATTTTCAAATTTTTAACACAAATTGTTGATTTACAAAAAACACGTATTGATCGATTTTCTTCAAAATTTTTTGTAAAAAACTATCATTGATTCCACAAATTTTAAGCCTAAATTCATAATGGGATAATGACGGGATCTATTTTTTTTCAATTTTTTGATTTTTATTTTTTATTTATTTGTGCTGAAAAATATATATAAATCTTTTTTTCAGGCTTATCAGCAACAGTCATTGCTATTTATTTAAAAAAAACATATATCTTCATCATTTAATAAACAAATGATCGATAATTTTTATTTGAATATACTACAATATATGATTAGTGCTTTAATATGTATTTGATTATTTTTTAGTCAATATTTGAAGGACAAAATCCATTTTAATGAATACATTAACCAAATTCCTTTAAAATAGACTTTGTTCTTCAAATATTGACTAAAAAATAATCAAATACATATTAAAGCACTAATCATATATTGTAGTATATTCAAATAAAATATATCGATCATTTGTTTATTAAATGATGAAAATATATATTTTTTTAAATAAATAACAATGACTGTTGCCGATAAGCCTAAAAAAAAGATTTATATATATTTTTCAGCACGGATAAATAAAAGATGGAAATTAAAAAATCGGAAAAAAATAGATCCTGTTATTATCCCATTATGAATTTAGGCTTAAAATTTGTGGAATCAATGATAGTTTTTTACAAAAAATTTTGAAGAAAATCGATCAGTACGTCTTTTTTGTAAATCAACAATTTGTGTTAAAAATTTGAAAATCTTATAGAAATAGTTTAAAAAATTTTTTTGATATTTTTTATCAAAAGTGTGTTTAAATACGAACATTTTGAAAAAAAAACGTCCTATTTGGCCCATTTTTCGTAAAGTTATGGGCGTTTAAAAAAAAAGTAACGTAGTATTTCAAAAATCGATATTTTAAAAACGGTTTAACAAAAAAATTTGAAAAAAATCATGGAGGCCTCTTTCAACTAATACTATAACATAAAAAATTTTCAAAATATCGGAGATGCAAAAGCCCAATGGTGTCCGATTTGGCGTGGAACGCCCCATATATAACTGCAATATGTATAAATAAAAGATCTAATTAATATTTATTGATTTACGCAATCTAAATTCAAATCAATTTTAATTTGACAATACAAACTAAAATTAAAAATAATGAAAAAAAAACCACAATAAAACCAAGTACATCTCTGAAATATTTTTGAACAAGATTATTATTTCCTTTTTTAGCTTTTTATAACATTAAATAATATATTTATAATACCATAAAATTATTAAACAAATAAATTATTAGTAATTTTTTTTCAGCACTCTCTACTTTCTCCCATCCTATCTTCTTCTCTTTCTCCACTTTCCCCTCTTATCATTACCCACATTGCTTTCTTTACCCTCTCTCTCACCTTTGACTTCTGCCTTCTTCTAACTGAATCCTAGATACTTAAACTCCCTCACCTCTTCTTATTTCTTACCTTTCCATTACTATTTCTCCTTTCCTCTGCCTCCACCTTTTTTCTTAAACCTTACTATGTTTGTCTTGTCTACATTCAATTTCAACCCCTTCCTTTCTAAATACCTATCTAACTTTCATTCCCTCCTCATCCTCTGCTAGAATTACTACATCGTCCGCATACCATAGTACCCTTAGTTTTTCTTCTCCTACTTGTACCTTTCCCATTCTATCTCTTCACAGCTTTATCTGTATGTCCGCCACCAGTAAGTTGAACAGCATTGGAATCAAATTTTATTCTGTATTTTTCCTCCACCCGCACTACATTTTTTGTTTTTTTGTATATTTCCATGATTTTCTTTCTCAACCTCTCATTTACCCCTGTTTTTTTCATACATCTTTCCAAAACCCTACTGTCCACTGAATCAAATGCCGCCCTTAGATCTACAAAAGCAGCCACCTTCTTTTTCTTCTTTAATCGCTTTCCTATCGCATAGTGCAGTTTGTAAACGTTGTTCATCACTCCTCTCCCCTTCTTAAACCCTGCTTGGCTTCCTGGTATCATCCTCTTCTCTATCTCTTCCCTCAACCTATTTGCTAATACCGACGTATACACTTTGTACGCCGTCGGCATCAGCGTAATCCCTCTATGCTCACTCACCTCTTTTTCCCCTTTTTTTCGTTATCCGAATCACTACATCGTCCTTCCACGCCTCTGAGAAACTCTCTCCTTTCCATACTCTCCTGCATATTTTCCATAACTCCTTTCTTAAACCACTTACCCCATAAATTCACACTACATTTCTTATCTTGTCCTCTCCCACCGTTTTACCTTTTTTCAGCATTCTCTCTACCTCCTCCCCTTTCTCTACTCTTTTTCCGCCCTTTGCTCTGCCACCTCTCCTTTTCCTTAGCTTGTGTTCTGTTCTTTCTAACATCTCTTTAAAGTATTTATCTCACTCCTCTATTGTTATCTTCTTATTAATTTCTACCCTTTTTTCCTTTCCTCGTTTATTACTTTCCGCACTTGCTTCTCTGTTTTCGCCTCTCTTGCCTCTTCTAGTAGATTTTTCCTTTTTTCTTCCTTTTCTTCTCACACATTTTTTATATTTCTTTTTTTCTCTCTTATAATATTCTTTGTGTTATCTTTCTCTTTTTTAGTCTCTCAATAACATTTCTACCTCCTTCCTCATTTTCCTACAGTCCCCATCCCACCATCCTCTCTTTCCTTTTGCCTCTCTTTTTACTCTTCTCACCGTTACTTTTCTCTTAATTCTTTCTGTCAACTTTTCAACTTCTTCGTCTATTGTCCTTCTACCTATTTCTACCTCCTCCGTCCTTCTTCTAAACTACTCTCTCGCCTCTTCCGACCAGTCCGTCTTTTCCACCCACCCCTCTTCTTTCGTTATTGTCTCTCTCCTTTTACCAACCCCCCCTTTATCCACCCGTATTGCTACTGATTAGTGATCCGAATCTACCTCACACCCCACCTCCAATCTTGTCACTCTTTCTCAAGCCTTCCTATCTCCTATTGCGTAATTGATTACTGTTTCCCCACTTCTTCCTGTAAAAATCATTTTTTCCTCTTCATCTCCCTCCTTTGTTCCGTTCATAATTCCCCACTCTTCTTTTTCCACTTATCTAATCAGCCCTCCCCCTTGCCTATTTATCATTTTACCTTTCAATTTTCTTTCAACTCACTCTTTTCCATCCTCCTTTCTCCCCTGTTCTTGCATTGAAATCGCCCTTCACTATCCATCTCTCCTTTTTCCCTTCCTTCTCCTATACCGATTTAATTTCCATTTCTCCTTCTTTCATCTTACTTTCATAATTATTAAACCCTCCCCTCCACCCATTTTTTTTTCTTCTAACTTTTTTCTGACTCCCATCATTATTCCACCTATTGCCCTTCCTTTTCTTTCAACTCTATTTTTGTTTGCACCCTGTATCCTCTAGTTGAACTCCTTTGACACCCTATTTTTTATTTTCTCCCACAACATCCCAATCTTTTATCCTTTCCCAAAACCCTTCCTGTTGTCCCTTCATTCCCGCTACATTCCAAAAGCCTATCTTTAGACTTCCTTCCCGTTTCTTTCCCTCTTCTTCTCTCCTGCATTCTTTTTATCTCCTTCCTCCTTTCTCCCCTCTTTTTCTTCTCTTTCACTCTTTTTTACTTTCCCCACTCTCTCTGACTCCTTTCCCTCCCTCCTCTCAGCCTTTCCACACTTTCTCCCTCCCTACTCTTCCTTTTTCTCCTCTTCTTTTCGCCCTCCCCTCCCATTGTTTTTCCTTCCATCTCACTACCGTCTTTTTTCATTTTTTTGTCTTCCTCTCTTTTACTTTTTCCCTCCTCCTGTGTTCCTCCTTTTTGCCCTTCCTTCTTCTTGCTCCTCTCTCATTTCTCTATCCAAATCTTTCCGTACTTTACCCAGGCTTTCCTCCTATTCCTTCTCTCCTTTTCAATTATCCTCTCTAGGCTCCATTGCATTTTTCTTTTCTCAAATTCATTGTTATGTCATCCTCTATTTTTTCCATCCTCCCTTTCAACACATTCTTCCTCTGCATTACCTCTCTTTTTCTTACTCTATCTTTTAGCCTAACTAAAACCATCTTCTCTTTCCCCGTCTTTCTTCCTATCTCTTTTACTTCGTCTATTCCTCCTTCCACCCCCATCTCTAGCCATAGCTTCTCTATCGCTTTCTTTCGCCTTCCCTCCTCTACCTCCACCCCTTTCACTACTACATTGTTCCTCTTTCTGTCTCTCTTTTCTAACTCTCTCTACCTTTCCAGCTCTCTTACCTTCGCTTCCATTGCTAATTATCTTTTTTTCCTATCTTCCACTTTCCTTTATTTTTCATTTCTCTCTGCCCTTCCTTCCTGCCATCTCTCTCCTTCTCTATACTCTCCAGCCTACCTCTCAACTCTCTTATCTCTTTCTTCAATTCCTCCCTTTCCTTCTACGATTTCACTTCTTTTTTCTCCACATCCGCCCTCATCTTCCTAATCTCATCTCTTATCATTTCTCTCTTTTTCTTGCTTTCTACTTTCTATCCCTTCAATCCCTTCATCTCATATTGTTTTATTTTATTTGATTCACTCTCAGTTACGTTCTTTCACCACTATCTTTATGTAATCTCTTTCCACTATCTTTATATAGCTCCCTTCATTCTCATCTATTCTGCATTATTTTTCTAATTTTATTGCATTTTAATGCTTTATCATCTCTCATTCTTCTTTATTCTTACTTGTTCTCAATCATAATGTTTCATTTTCGCTCATTGTCTTCTCTTCATTTCTCTCATATTTTTTATTTTCTCTGATTCTCTCTGATTTTTGTTCATGTCCTATTATTCAATTTTATCCTCATCCATTTTTGCTTCCTCATAGAGGAAGCTTTGTTTTCGTGAATTTCGTACATGAACCTTTGATTGGGCATAAAGTTGGGTCTAGTCAACCAAATTTAAATGACTTATATATGAAATAGGGGTAGAAGAAACCAACGAAGAGATTGGTTTTTGAGTTTTTTCTGCCAATATGTTCAGATTGTTGTAAAACATCGAAATATCGCCTAAAAATCGCCTGTCCGTGTGTGTGTGTGTATGTGCAGATTTAATGTCTGTGGTTGCACTAACTTCCGCAAATATTGAGATATCGGGCTGTTTTTTTTTTAATCGATAGAGTATCATTCAAGGAAGGTTGGTATTGAATTTGGCGATGATCGGTAAAAGGGTTCTTTTTTAAAAAAATTTTGAATTATTTTAGAAATGTTCGTGGTTGCTCTAACTTTCGCAAATTTGGAGATATCGATTTATTTCTACTTTTATTATATTTTCTAGTCTTTTCTACCCCTATTTTATATATAATTTTTTAAAATTTGGTTGATTAGACCCAACTTTATACGCGATCAAAGGTTCATAATTTTGCTCGCATATAAAGCTAAGTCTAATCAACCGAATTTAAAAGAATTATATATAAAATAGGAGTAGAAAAGACTGATGTGAAAATTGTTTTTTGAGTTTTCGATGCCAAAGTATCGTTTATGTTCAAAAACGTCGAAAAAATCGTAGAGTATCATTAAAGGTAGGTTTGGTGTTGAACCTCAAATTTGAAATCAGCCAAATCTTAACGAATTATATATGAAATAAGGGTAGAAAAAACTGAAGAATATAAAAAAATTATTAAAAATTGCTAATAATAAAGGGGTTATCAATTTTTGTTTAAAAAAACACTCAAATTTACCAAAAATTTTATAACTTAAGAACTGATTAACCAAATTTTAAAGAATTATATATAAATTAAGGGTAAAAAAACTGAAGAATATAATAGAATTAATAAAAATCTGTTAATAATGAAGGGGTTACCGATTTTTATCTAAAAAAATCTATATGATTGCCCTAGATTTCTGCAAATTTGAGATATGGAGCTTAATTTTTTTTTATGAATAAAGTATCATTAAAGGTAAGTTGGTGTTGAATTGCCTTGGACGGTCCCAAGTCCGGCCTGAGAAAGGAGGAAGGTTGGAGTGGACAGTCTTAGTACCCACTCCGTAAAAACTAATTATATAATTTGAATATTGTTTAAATATTGTTGAAAAACATGAAAACTACAAACAGCAAAATTTTTTAAATACAGGAAATGAATCTTATCGAATGCCATCTATTGGATAATCCGAATTTAAAGTTTATATATAATTGTATATATAACATACATAATCTACATGGATAAAATGCTTCTTATATATGATTTATAGCAGCTTCCTCTATGAGTGAAGCCAAAAGAAATAAATACTGATAAGTATACATCGAATAAAA